>WNWK01005596.1:0-118020 GCA_009830355.1 Cherax destructor
ATATATATATATATATATATATATATTCAGATCTTTGGGGTTTGATAGGGCTCTTTTCTTATCTTAATATATGAACGAGGAAGCAAGTCTCTCACAGGTTTAGATCTTCATATGAAAAAGGAGATTTTAATGTGATATGTTTTTTTTAGAAAGGTCTTAAACGGAATGAAATAAAAATTTTTATCCAAAAACGCTGGAATACTACTGTACATTGACAGGATAACAACCCCTTTCAATGCGGGGGAAATTACACACCCGGGGAATGTACAGAGAACCTTCACTACACGTATATATTCAGTTAAGCACATAAATTACTAAAAACATTTGAAGTCCCTTGACCTGTACTCTTTGGAACACAGACGAGAAAGATACATTATAATTTACACCTTGAAAACCCTATAGGGATTGGCTCCAAATCTGCATATGGAAATTGCTCCCTACGAAAACAAAGAGGCTCAACAGACGGTGTAATATAACCCCAGTGAAAAACGTGTGTCACGCTAAGAAAACACAGTAATTGTAAGTGACCCGAGACTTTTCAACAGACTCCCATCACACATAAAGGGGATTACCAACAGACCCCTGGCTGTCTTCATGAGGAAACTTGACAAGCTCCTCAAGTCGCTTCCTGACCAGCCGGGCTGTGGTGTATACGTTGGAATTCAGTTGGCTAGCACCAAAAACCTGGTTGATCAAGTCATCCAAATGGAGTGCTGGTCTGGAACAAGGCCGTGGGGGCGTTTACCTTCATAACACTCTCCAGGTAGACACCAGATTGACGGTTTTATAAAGTATAATTTTTCATTATCTTTTGTTTTATCTAATTATTTACAGTGATGGAGAAACCTGTTTGAATGTAAATTTAGTTTTGACATAAAACTGTATTAATTTTTTTGCGTACCGTATGATTATAGTTAGGGAAATAACGTTGTTTATAAACTGATTTATCAAGAGTTTATATAATAGCCAGTATCACGCTATCATTATATTTTAGATTTAAAAAAAATAATAATAAAAAATCCGTTCAAGTGGATCATCGCACGTCAGGGCTGAGGACACTTTGACAGGACGTTGACAAGCAGCTGTGTAACAAGGACACACTCCGCGTCTTGCCTTGAGAGGCGGAATAACCTTAATTCCTTTGGTGCTCTAGTTAAAACTATGCACACTCAATAAGAAGACATTCCTGTTACCACAGGGAAAGCTGATCCGGAGAATTTGAAGTGCTTTCAGGATTGTCTCTTACATGTTGTTTCAAGACTGACTTTTGTTCCCTCTTAGCAACGACAGTCTGCTTTTTACCTCAGTATCTAGATGCAAGGATATTTTAATACATCCATAACTGACACACACATTTGAAATGGAAATGAGACGACTTGATAATGGTCCAAGATTGATCGAAATGTCATCTTTCTTCCATTTTCAGTTTGTGGGTAAGATGGAGATATTCTCTCTGAAGAGGAAAGCACCCCTAGCAGCAACCCATGAACAAGATACACCAGTATCAACTCTGCTGCCCAACAAATAGAACTCAGAGTAAGAGTAAAGAGAGTGAAATCAGTGGCCGATACACTGAAAAGTTTTGTCCCCCTAAGGCACGGTACTCGTCCCAAGTCTTTTTTTGCATTCATTTATATTTGACATAGACAGGGACATAAATCATAGCACTATCAGATTTTGTAGACGATACTAGAATTTGCATCCATAGAAGACACTGCGAGCCTCCAGGCTGATACAAACGAAGTTTTCCAGCGGCTTACTGATAACAATATGATGTTCAACGACAAATAACTGTTACTACGTCATGGAAGAACTGAAGAAATAAAAGCAAAATCAGAGTACAATACAAACTAAAACCAGAAGCACTTACGTTCAACGAACACAACTATGTTTTTATAGCGGCTGCAAGAAAAATTATAAATTAAATAAGGAGAACCCTCAAAACAAAAGATGCCAATGCAAGGATGACAGTCTTTAGGTCACTTCTCTCTAGTCCAGCACCTAAATTACTGGCAGCGCTTCAAGTCCCTCTTTAGAACGTAGGTGGGAAATATATCATGATCTACGCATACAAGATACTTGAAATTACCACTTATGATATCAAAAGGCTTGGCAGACGGTGCAGGATACCTAAAATGAACAACAGGGAGAGACAAGTATAAAGAGAGAATTCAGTAAGCGTAAAGGAACCACGACTCTTCTATACCATCCATTCATGGACAAAAGTGATTATCAACAAACCTCTAGCTGTTTTCAAGAGTGAACTCGATAAATTACTCAAAACGGTTCCTGATCAGCCTGGTTTTGATGCACTTACGTTGGATTGCTGGCGGCGAGAGCCGACAGATTCATCGATCAAGCCAGCAATCAGAGGCTTGGTCTGGGACCGCACCGCAGGGGCGATAACCTCCGGAAGCGACTCTAGGTAACCTCCATGTAACCTCCAGGTAACCCATGGTCAAGATGCACCACCTGTAACAACTTGTAGAAAAAAAATGCGAAAATGAAATGTACCAAATATGAATGACAGTATATTAACTCACGTGAAAACAATTATGAGATAATAATCCTTATAAATATTCATAATTTATTTCTTCTGCATATATTTAAGTCTTCAGGAATTTAAAATCTTTTCCCCACTAAACTCACGTCTCATGCGTCTACCAGCACGGCACTCAGCCCCCTCCTCTTACTTCTCCTAACAACTGCCTCCGGGAATTCTCAGAAGGCGGAGACATCTCATCAGGAGAAAAGAAACGTGGAATTAACCGTTCAAGGGTCATTAATTCACGAGAAAAAGCGAGTGTGTGTCCCACGAGTGAGGAGCGGGGTGGGCGGCGGCGATGGAGAGGTCTTCACACACCTCAACACTCGCTGCTTCTATTTTGGCGTTTACTGCTTAGGAGTCAGATTCAGATCTGCAGCAAATGATGTTCCTTGTTCCTTCATCTGTAGATGATCCGGGAAGACCCTTCAACTGCTTGCACTCGCATATTGCATGCAATTACACACACACATACACACACACACACATACACACTAACACAAAACCAATTGCCCGATTCAGTAATTTCCGTGGTGATAATGCAAAAGCTAGAGGGGGTCACGCGTTCAGCTGCCTGACAGACCTATTCCTCACCTGTCACCTGTGCTGTATCACCCAACTAAATGAGGCGGAGCAGGTGAGCAGACGTCACACAAAACTCATTTCACACCAATGTCTGTTGGGTGTTACACTGAGTGAACAGTTGCACATCGCCCGATTACTTCGTAAACGTTGATGTTGTTCAACCCTGAAAGTCATGAGACGTGTGTTTATCTCAAGTGTATATACACTGTGAGGTATTTTCCAATGCATATACACTGAGGTGTGTGCCTTCCAGTGTTATACAACGAAAGTTTAATTAATTTTTTTAGGGAATAAAGTATAATTGATGTTAGTGTATTATTGAAATACACCCTTAACAACCCTCCGAGTGAGCTGTATGACATCAACAAATAAAGTTTAGAGTATTTGAAATATCTTCAGCAATCCGGAGTTAGACGCCGGACAGATCTGAGAACTTTCATTTATTTCTGCAAATTACCTTTCGAACTTATAGTCACTATAAAACTAATTGTTAATTTCTCTCCAACGACAAAAGCATTCATGAGGGATTTTATCTAGTTAAGGTATAAAGAAAGTGGCAGACTGGCCAGTTTTTTTCCCTTCTTGCTTCTACACGAAATGAAAAAAAAATGAAATTAAGTGCAAATAAAAATCAGTAAAAGTATTTGGAACTGATTAAGGAAGGTAAACAAATGTGATTAATGCATAAACAATGAAGGTAGAAGTTATTAAGATCAGTTTAATATCTGCATGCACGTGATGAGGGAAAGCAAAAATCAGCAATCACTCCACATCACATCTAGTGTAGTCATCAGGAGGAGAAACCTCAAGGCAAACTTCACGTATCTTGAATGAGGAGAAGAATCAGCAATCCACTGCGAGTTTACAAAGATAAAACTAGTTTCAAGCTGCCCTCAGATGTTTGCTTAACATGCTGTGATGCGCCGCTTATTCCAGTTTTCTCTAGAAAGTTTATATGTAATATTTTTTTCGCTTATGTGAGCCGGTAAGCCAGTGGAAGGTCTTTATTTTTCGGGGTAGACCGGTAAGCCAGCAGAAGCCGCAGTCAAACGACTAAAAAAAAGTTCCAGCTGTGAAGAACCGCATCAGAAGAAATTCTCCTGATAAACTAAATTTTTTTTTATTTTTATTAACACATCGGCCGATTCCCACCAAGGCAGGGTGGCCCGAAAAAGAAAAACTTTCATCATCATTCACTCCATCACTGTCTTGCCAGAAGGGTGCTTTACACTACAGTTATAAAACTGCAACATTAACACCCCTCCTTCAGAGTGCCGGCACTGTACTTCCCATCTCCAGAACTCAAGTCCGGCCTGCCGGTTTCCCTGAATCCCTTCATAAATGTTACTTTGCTCACACTCCAACAGCACGTCAAGTATTAAAAACCATATGCCTCCATTCACTCCTATCAAATACGCTCACACATGCTTGCTGGAAGTCCAAGCCCCTCGCACACAAAACTTCCTTTACCCCTCCCTCCAACCTTTCCTAGGCCGACCCCTACCCCGCCTTCCTCCACTACAGATTTATACACTCTCGAAGTCACTCTGTCTCGTTCCATTCTCTCTACATGTCCAAACCACCTCAACAACCCCTCCTCAGCTCTCTGAACAATCGTTTTGGTAATCCCGCACCTCCTCCTAATTTCCAAACTCCGAATTCTCTGCATTATATTCACACCACACATTGACCTCAGACATGACATCTCCACTGCCTCCAGCCTTCTCCTCGTTGCAACATTCATCACCCATGCTTCACACCCATATAAGAGCGTTGGTATAACTATACTCTCATACATTCCCTCTTTACTTCCATGGACAAGGTTCTTTGTCTCCACAGACTCCGAAGTGCTCCACTCACCCTTTTCCCTCATCAATTCTATGATTCACCTCATCCTTCATAGACCCATCCGCCGACATGTCCACTCCCAAATATCTGAATACATTCACCTCCTCCATACTCTCTCCTCCAATCTGATATCCAATCTTTCGTCACCTATTCTTTTTGTTATCCTCATCACCTTACTCTTTCCTATATTCACTTTCAATTTTCTTCTTTACACACCCTACCAAATTCATCCACCAACCTCTGCAGCTTCTCTTCAGAATCTCCCAAAGCACAGTGTCATCAGCAAAAGCAACTGTGACAACTCCCACTTTGTATTTGCTTCTTTATCTTTTAGCCCAACACCTCTTGCCAAGACCCTCGCATTCACTTCTCTTACAACCCCATCTATAAATATATTGAACAACCACGGTGACATCACACATCCTTGTCTAAGGCCCACTTTTACTGGGAAATAGTCCCTTCCCTCCTACACACTCTAACCTGAGCCTCACTATCCTCATAAAAACTCTTCACTGCTTTCAGTAACCTTCCTCTTATTCCATACACCTGCAACATCTGCCACATTGCCCCCTATCTACCCTATCATACGCCTTTTCCAAATCCATAAATGCCACAAAAACATCTTTACCCTTATCCAAATACTGTTCACCTATATGTTTCACTGTAAACACTTGGTCTACACACCCCTACCTTTCCTAAAGCCCCTTGTTCATCTGCTATCCTGCTTTCTGTTTTACTCTTAATTCTTTCAATTATAACTCTACCATACACTTTACCAGGTACACTCAACAGACTTATTCCCCTATAATTTTTGCACTCTCTTTTGTCCCCTTTGCCTTTATACAAAGGAACAATACACGCTCTCTGCCAATCCCTAGGTACCTTACCCTCTTCCATACATTTATTAAATAATAGCACCAACCACTCCAAAATTATATCCCCACCTGCTTTTAACATTTCTATCTTTATCCCATCAATCCCAGCTGCCTTACCCCTTTCATTCTACCCACTGCCTCACGAACTTCCCCTACACCCACAACTGGCTCTTCCACACTCCTACAAGATGTTATTCCTCCTTGCCCTACACACGAAATCACAGCTTCCCTGTCTTCATCAACATTTAACAAATCCTCAAAATATTCTCTCCATCTTACCGATACCTCTAACTCTCCATTTAATAACTCTCCTCTCCTATTTTTAACTGTCAAATCCATTTGTTCTCTAGGCTTCCTCAACTTATTAATCTCATTCCAAAACTTTTTCTTATTTTCAACAAAATTTGCTGATAACATCTCACCCACTCTCTCATCTGCTCTCTTTTTACATTGCTTCACCACTCTTTTAACCTCTCTTTTTCTCTCCATATACTCTTCCCTCCTTGCATCACTTCTACTTTGTAAAAACCTCTCATATGCTAACTTTTTCTCCCTTACTACTCTCTTTACATCATCATTCCACCAATCGCTCCTCTTCCCTCCCGCACCCACTCGCCTGTAACCACAAACTTCTGCTGAACACTCTAACACTACATTTTTAAATCTACCCCATACATTTTCAACCCCATTGCCTACACTCTCACTAGCCCATCTATCCTCCAATAGTTGTTTATATCTTACCCTAACTGCCTCCTCTTTTAGTTTATAAACCTTCACCTCTTTTACTTACTGATTCTATTTTCCTTGTATCCCATCTACCTTTTACTCCCACTGTAGCTATAACTAAAAAGTGATCTGATATATCTGTAGCCCCTCTATAAACATGTACATCCTGAAGTCTACTCAACAGTCTTTTATCTACCAATACATAGTCCAACAAACTACTGTCATTACGCCCTACATCATATCTTGTATACTTATTTATCCTCTTTTTCTTAAAATATGTATTACCTATAACTAAACCCCTTTCTATACAAAGTTCAATCAAAGGGCTCCCATTATCATTTACACCTGGCACCCCAAACTTACCTACTACACCCTCTCTGTATGGAAAGGCTACATGTATGATGGGGTAACCAGGAACATTCCCTTGCTATCGTAAATATAAAAACTGTATTCAGCTATCTACACACTCTCTGCGTTAGTCAGCACTTGCACATAGTAAACAAAGAATACCTAACACTGAAGGTAATCGACGTATGTATGGAACCCATACATACTGTGTGGAAACCATGAATGTATCTTAGTAACGTTAGCCTTTGCAGAACTGGAGTGAAAACGAGAAAAAAATCAAGCTAGAAAGTAACAGAAACGTTTATTTTTTTTCTTGCTAATGGCTGGCCGTGTTGAGTGAGCACTCTTTAATCACCTCAGTGAAGCCGCGAGATATCATTAGCGTAATTTCTTTGTGTGGCGAGACTTGTGGGCCTCCACGGTCTCGTAATTTCACGAGGTGACTCGAGAAGAAGACGCATTCATAACACTGACGTCTTACTCGCTGTTTGGAGACACTTCTTGGCCACTGGAGATTGTGCGGCTACGCTATTTTAAATGACAGTTACATTTTGCAAACACCATCAGTGTGCAGGTAGGCTGTTTTATACTACAGTTACATTGTGGAACCCGGCAAAGTGCGGTTACTTTATTATATATGATTGTTACACTGTTGGGAAAGTGTATCAGTGCCGGACTACTCTATCAGGTACTTACAGTATGGGAACAAAAAGCTAGCTATGTTTTTCCTGTCATAGCTCATCACACAGGATGGGTTTCATATAAAGAGATAGTGAAGTTTCAGCCTGAGCTGGGAGACTTCAGTAAAGCCATGAGAATATCGTCAAGCATTTCACTTTGGGTTCAGAATCTGAAAGCACTTCAAAGGTTTCGTTCCAGAGCTTGGATGTGGGAGGAACAAAGAGAGAGATCAAGCAAGGTCAGCCAGAATGTATCGACAGGGATGGATAGTGAGGGAAGCAGGTGAGGGATAGCAGACAGGAGAAACAGAATGATGACCCGCCGCAGGAGCTTTTGGTCATCTGACCGAGGCCTTTCCCTGGCTTACCGGTCCACCCCTTTAAAAATTATGGTTATATAACCATTTCATTCTAAATTCCAATATATTTCAGCAGTACAGATCATGCCTGGTGATAAATTAGTCACCCATCTTAAGGGACACTCAGTATAAACATATATGAACCAATACATACTTATAATGATAACCATAATTTTTAAAGGGGTAAACCGGTAAGCCAGTGGAAGGCCTCGGACAGATGACCAAAAGCTCCAGGTGAGGGACTAAGACGCTCGTCAGGAAACACTTGTCCTGTTTCCTGACAAATCTTACCTAACCTCACTATAAATGAAAAATAGAACTGAAAGCGATTAAATTTTGGTAACATGACGACAGTCTCATAACATAGTTACTGTGTCAAGCTCAGGCAAAACTAAAAGATATATCTGCAGGATAAATAATAATAATAATAATAATAATAATAATAATAATAATAATAATATTAATAATAATAATAATAATAATAATAATAATAGTAGTAGTAATAATAATAATAACAATAATACTGAATCTTATATACAAAAAGACACTTTCTTCCTCTGAGGATCAACTGGTGGTCGGCGAAAGTGCATTACTGCTTTTCTTTATACAGTTCTTGCACATTTTATAAATCCACTTACGTAAAGATTCCCTTAGAGCGCGGTGCTGAGTCTGCAAACCTTTTGTTTCAGTAATGTGAAGTCTTATTCCCTGAATGGTTTTATTAGGAACTTTATTAAACAGAATTGGGCACATGGGCAGTGTCCTGCCTCCCTACTCTATATGATAGCTATATAATGGGAAGAAATTCTAGCTGTGTCTCCTTGTTATGTTCTATGACACAGGATGGTGATCGCACTTCACATATACATAGAGAGAAGAGCTGACTAATTGTATTCATCCATTTTCTTTTCGTACATCGGAAAGACGTAGAGGATGTTGACTAAGCTCGTCAGTTAGACGATGAGGATATATACTAATGTTGTTAGGTAAACGGACACAGATGCAACTAATGTGACTTTTTAGTGTGGCAACGTTTCGCTCTCAAGGCTTTTCAAAGCTCCTGGAGAGCGAGACGTTGAAACAAGAAATTGTCACATTAGTTGCATTTGTGTCCATTTACCTAACATTTTTCTCTGCAATTCTAACATTATTACTATACTAATCTTGTAGAGAGACGTACGAAAAGACGCAACTAAATGTTGTTCATGCAACAGAAACTAAAGGCAAGCATAAAACAGTGTGCCAGCTTAAGTGCGCCTCGAAATCCCGATGTCTTGATAATACATAGAAAAAAAAAGAAAGAACTAATCTGCTCGTGAACTAAGACCAAACTTGCTTCCAGCATCGATGTGTTTACGGGAGTCACTTGGCGTGGCGACCTAGCCGCCATTTTGCTTGTTGTTGAGGCAGGGGAGCGGAAGTTATAATGAATGCTTGTTCATTTTTCTTCGTACGTCGCAAATACTTTTTATTGTAGTATTGCGAGTTACTCAGACTTATGTAGTCGCGTGTCTTTAGATTTTGCTGAATTTGTCAAGGTGAAAAAGAGACATCTGCAGACATTAACAATTGTGAAAAATCACCCACGTAATGGCTGATATGTCTGTGATTGGTCTTAGGCATCTTGCCGTTCAGCTTAGGTATCGTCTGGTCTGGTTTTGGTCTTATTAAGCCCGGCTTGGGTCTTTTGGCAGCTTCTTCATTGGTCTACATCTTCCACTTAAAGCCACATCTGGCTATGACACTTTTACAAAGTTTAAAAATTTTGTAAACAAATCCTATTACAAAGATGATCTTATATATTCATTTCTGTTAATGCAACAATGTGAGTTCATATATACGTATATATATATATATATATATATATATATATATATATATATATATATATATAATCAATTGTGGGAATTGCAGAGTGGGACCAAAAAATTTATTTCTGAGTTGAAAGCACTATTTTTTAGACATCCAGGGGTCCTCAGACTATGTCAAGCATCGTTACCCGATCGAAATGATCTCGAAACAGGCTGGTACCGTGGTTGTAGAAGTTTTCAAGTGGAAACTGGCACACATTCATTCACCGGAGAGATGCAGGATTCAAGCCGGCTGTGGCGGATATTGTGGGGCAGGCGAGGCCTTCCAGCAGCAATCATAGCACCTGAGTTTGACCCAGGCAGGGGTCCGACTCAAGGCGAGCCTGGCCCATGGCCTGTGGCTAGAAGAAGTGATACTCGTCGAAAACATTTCTTCAAAGAGTATATATACATGTATGTGTGTGTGTGTGTGTGTGTGTGTGTCGTGCCGAATAGGTAAAAATTGATCAATTAGGAAGAACTCATTTAAAACTAAGTCCTTTCTAAAATTTTCTTATACGTTTAAAGAAATATTTTTTTCATTTATGTTAATGTAAAAATTAATAATTTTGTACCAAAAGAACCTTAGAAAACTTACCTAACCTTATTATAACAAGCGCAATTTAATTTAGCCTAATCCAACTAAATATATTTTAGATAAATTTACAATAATTTAATAATAAACAAACACAATGAAATATATTATTGCATACACAAATTTTCGCTTGCCTTATTCGGCAAGACGAGCGTTGCTATTTAAACCAAAATCGCAAGTTTTATTTATTCGGCACGACATATATATATATATAATAAATATATATATATATATATATATAGTATTAGATATTTATTAGAGTTGTGAGATGAAATGTGTTGTGTTCAAGCAAAAATAAACTTCTATGAACTTTCATGAAAAAATTTGATGATAGATGTAACAATTCATAACATGTCAGAGTGCACATGAAGTCTTAATTACATATCACTGCAACAACAGGTAATCATATGCAAATTAATACTTCACGGGTAAACTTATGCACATCTTATCTATTTCCTCCTGACTTCTCGGCTAAAGTTATTGTCTGAGAGAACACACTACATTCATTAATGACAAACTTACTCGTAAATCGCAGACTTACTCTCTGAGACGGTAACCTCATCATATAGTTACTCTCAGAGACACAAACGTACTACTCTCTAAGACTTCGTGAGTGACAAGCTTACTCCCTAAGAGATCAGTTTATTCCGTAAGACGCAAACTTACTCCCTACGAGACAAATTTGCTCCCTAAGGATATTTACTCCTTAAGACTAAAACGTAATCCCTAAGACATAAACTTATTCTCTAAGAGATATCTGAAGCCTGAGACAAAAATTGATTTCTCGAGGAAAAGAAAGTCTAGACTCGATCTACGTGTGTTTATCATCGATCTTTTCATTACCTGAGAATAAGAATTTGCGTATTTTTTCTAATTATTGGTACTATATTATTATAACATCCACTTATATTTCCATTTAATAACCCAGATTTCTTATATAATGTATTGTTGTTATATTTCTTATATAACACATTATTATATTTTTTTATTTAATACAATGTGAAGGCGAGTATAAATGAACTATCAAATATAGTTTTGGAAAAATTACTTGCGAGGAATTCGAGTAGACAATAGCTCTCAGCTACACAAGAAGGTGGCAGTGTAGATCATACCTACACAACTACGTGAAGTGAATTCTACCCATTCATGTAGGTGGTAGTCTGGATCCTACGCACATATGGGCAGAGGGACTTAACTTTTATTCAATCTAGATTAAAAAGATGAACCACTACCCACACTAGAGAAGAATAAGGAATTCCTACTCGCAATTCCTACTCAAAATGACAAAAGGTAGGTAAGAGCATAAGAATGAAGGAGCCCTGCAGTAGGCCTACTGGCCTATGCTAGGCAGCTCTTATAACAACCATCCATTATGGTTGAAGAACTCCTACTTACACTAGGTGAAGGTGAGGGGACTCCTATCTACATCGAATAATGATAGACTTCAATCCCTACTAGAGAAGCTTGAGGGATTTACTAGGAACTCTTAGTAAAGGTCTAGAGACTCTACCCACAATAGATAACAAAAGACCGAGGTGTCCAAACTAACACTCGGAGGGAGTAGCAGGAGTTGTAGTGGCCCTGGAGTGAGAAAATTAGCAGCTGATGAATAATCCTGATATGATCTAGTCTTCTCGCATTTGTAAGTAAGATAATTTGCATAATTTAATTGCCTGACACTATAATAAAACAGACGTAAATTTACTAGCGCTGACGCCTCTACCTTGAGACAGGTGCATGGGACAATAAGCACCTCTGTCCCATCACAGGCAATACCTTGAGACAAGTGCATGGGACAATAAACACCTCTGTCCTACCACAGGCAATACGTTGAGACAGGTGCATGGGACAATAAGCACCTCTGTCCCACCACAGGCAATACCTTGAGACAGGTGCATGGGACAATAAGCACCTCTGTCCCACCGCAGGCAATACCTTGAGACAGGTGCATGGGACAATAAGCACCTCTGTCCCACCACAGGCAATAATTACCCTAGTAAACCCAACCGTAATCACCCCCCACTCTCCCTCCCTCTTCCCCCTCCAGAAGGAACTTGAAGACAAGAGGCGCAGTACAAACGTAGGTAAAGAGTTTTTGCAGTGATGCTGTTAGCTAAAACGACAGCCCACTGAAGCTGTCACGGAAAAAAATAGTCATTTATCAGCCAGGAGAGGAGCAACTTTCCAAATATTACATTCAGTTGACAAAACCCTCACAAGGATCAGTAGTTGTACGGCAGAAGTAGTGGTCGTACTGCAGCCACAGAAGTGGCATCACTAAAAGAACTCAGACTAGCCAGAACAAGAACAGTACTATACAGGATCATAATTTAGCCAGTACACCTACATCAGTAACAGGTGTGTCTCTCAGTGTATAAAGACACTTTAATTTTTAATATAAGTATTCAAATAAAGTGTATTAACTATAAGAAAACGGAGGAATTGTATGAGCCTGAGCTGTCAACCCACTGGTAGATGATGGGGTCGTCTTCGAGTATAAACAGAAAAATCATTTTATGTGGCTGAATCTAGGCAATTAATTCACATTGCAAATAATTTCAAAAACCTCCCAAGAGATTACATATCATTCCGAGAAAACCCACTTGGTCAAAACGTGCAACGATATCGTCCCCTAAGAAAGACGAGTGCAGTGGAAAGCACCTCGATCTGGCCCATCAAGTGATGGCGATTCACACCGAGATACGCTGCAACGAAGGTCGTGCCTGCCAGGAAATCTTTTCGAATAGGACGTCAAAATTGATGGGCAGCTGAAGACCATTCTTGGTAGGGTGGGAGAAGGTCATCGCAAATCACCAGGAGGCTGATTTATAAAGAGAAAGAAGGAGAGGTGTGGAGAGCATGGCAGAACACTCTGGCCCTGTGCGTGTCCTCGAATGAAGAGGCAGCAGTGGTCTAGGAGTGTGTCAAGGAACAAGAGGAGGTGCATGCTTTGTGAGGCGCAGTATCATGGTTGATGTATGCAGATTTAGTCGTGACTCCAGCATCTCACCTGAAGCACTCCTCAGCTAGATATGTGTGTCCACGGCAAGGCAAACAAGGTGAAGAACCGTGGAGTAATGTAAGTGTTTTGAGAAAGGGAAGCAGGAGAAACAAAAATAAAACAGAAAGATGAACAGAAAAAGTATATACGGTTGCATTTGTAACTGAATGTATATTAAATCGGCTAACACGTGCTTCAGTGCATGAGAATTAAATGAGACACTTGTCCAAGATTACAAAATGTTGCACGTGTCTCATTCTTCAACTTGTGGGTTTTCTAGACCCTTACATCACAGTGTATGAGAATAAAGGTCTGAAAACTTGCATCCAAAAATGTATACAATCCTATACACACAGAAACACGAATAATAATATTATAAAATTTGACGCTAAACTCAAAAAGGTCATAAAACACTGCACACACAAGTGGATAAAATGGCATAAACATTGATCGATGAAAAATGAGAAACCATTTGGATGTAAAAATGAGAGATCTGTATAGTTATACCCTCGGAAAGAAGCCTTGTTCTGAAGAGGGTTTCCGAAAACTAAATTCACAGATCTCTCTTTTAAGTGTTTCATTTTCCTATCTACGTGGTTTCTCACTTTTCTCATATATAAACATTACCGTGCAGAATTATCTAGTACTCTCAACTGAATCAATATAATGTTTACATTATATTAATCTGTGCATGTGTGTGTTGCAGCTAAAATGTCTCAACAGCGAGCGCTGTTGAGACCTCGGTGAAGCTGAGATTATCTCAGAGGGAAGCTTATATTTATTAAACAACCTTTACTGTATTTCTGGAAAGACATTTTTATCCATAATCAACGAGAGACGAGATATACATATATAGATACATAGATAGAGAGGAGAGAGAGAGAGAGAGAGAGAGAGAGAGAGAGAGAGAGAGAGAGAGAGAGAGAGAGAGAGAGAGAGAGAGAGAGAGAGACAGACAGACAGACAGACAGAGACAGAGACAGACAGAGAATAGAGCAAAGACGCTTCCTCTGAACGTATTTGCTTGAAATTCCTCCTTTTTTTTCTGCAACATTGCAAGCTTCTGATGATGTGTTGGTTGCAACACGAAAGACCTAGAGCTGTCATTCAACTCCCCCCGTAGTTGTTTTGCATGTAGCTCTATGTTAGTCAACAGCCAGGTTACACACATCTTGCAGCAGTATAAATATTTAACCTGCCGCCATGATGGCCGCCCACGATGTATTTACCCAGAAAGTTCGGGGTGGCGGATGATGGGAGTAAACAGCGGAAAACAAAGGAAAGAATGGGATTTGTTTTTGCAGGATTTTTGCTACTGAGTGATGCTTAACACACACACACACACACACACACACACACACACACGCTAAGCATCACTTAAGAGAAGAAACCTGAAAAAACACGTTTCGGGGCGAAACGTTTCCCGTGTCTCGAACGGTTCATGAGAGAGAGAGAGAAGAGAGAGAGAGAGAGAGAGAGAGAGAGAGAGAGAGAGAGAGAGAGAGAGAGAGAACGTTTTGCCACGATTGGCGTCTTCACTACCAATAAAAGTCTTGAATTATTCAGGTCTCTACATACCCACTTACCGTCGGTATCATCATGCCCGGTGTCCAGCCCTGTGTGAGGAAAGGGGATATTTTTATTGATTGATTCAACACAAACATGGTGGAGGCTCGACTCACCGTCTGCTAATCGCAGAGAATGCCATATAAAATATTCCAGAGTTGACGAGAGGTGAGGAAAGATTTGAGTGTGTATAGAGCCCAGGATGTGTCAAAGTCAGGGCTGCCTACACTTAATTAAGTCTCCTCATCAATGAAGTTGAAGAATTATGACTGACCTATAACAACTGGAGCCAGTGTTGTAGTAACAGCTGGAGCCAGTGTTGTAGTAACAGCTGGAACCAATGTTGTAGTAACAGCTGGAGCCAGTGTTGTAGTAACAGCTGAAGCCAGTGTTGTAGTAACAGCTGAAGCCAGTGTTGTAGTAACAGCTGGAGCCAGTGTTGTAGTAACAGCTGGAGCCAGTGTTGTAGTAACAGCTGGAGCCAGTGTTGTAGTAACAGCTGGAGCCAGTGTTGTAGTAACAGCTGGAACTATTGTTGTAGTAACAGCTGAAGCCAGTGTTGTAGTAACAGCTGGAGCCAGTGTTGTAGTAACAGCTGGAGCCAGTGTTGTAGTAACAGCTGGAGCCAGTGTTGTAGTAACAGCTGGAGCCAGTGTTGTAGTAACAGCTGGAACTATTGTTGTAGTAACAGCTGAAGCCAGTGTTGTAGTAACAGCTGGAGCCAGTGTTGTAGTAACAGCTGGAGCCAGTGTTGTAGTAACAGCTGGAGCCAGTGTTGTAGTAACAGCTGGAGCCAGTGTTGTAGTAACAGCTGGAGCCAGTGTTGTAGTAACAGCTGGAGCCAGTGTTGTAGTAACAGCTGGAACCAGTGTTGTAGTAATAGCTGGAGCTATTGTTGTAGTAACAGCTGAAGCCAGTGTTGTAATAACAGCTGGAGCCAGTGTTGTAGTAACAGCTGGAGCCAGTGTTGTAGTAACAGCTGGAGCCAGTGTTGTAGTAACAGCTGGAGCTATTGTAGTAACAGCTGGAGCCAGTGTTGTAGTAACAGCTGGAGCCAGTATTGTAGTAACAGCTGGAGCCAGTGTTGTAGTAACAGCTGGAGCCAGTATTGTAGTAACAGCTGGAGCCAGTGTTGTAGTAACAGCTGGAGCCAGTATTGTAGTAACAGCTGAAGCCAGTATTGTAGAAAGAGCTGAAGCCAGTGTTGTAGTAAGAGCTGTTACCAGTGTTATAACAGCTTGTTACAACAATCCCGTATTCTGACAGATCAGAAGCCCATCTACCAACACGACAGGGGGCCAGTTTATGGTTTGTGTAACAATGTATACTCTTTTGTGTCTAAAGACCTTCAGTCGGTAAGGTAGAATAAAAAAAAGGAATATAAAACTTTAATAAAACATGGTAAGAATTGTAAATTATGAAAGACTTTTGTACATTCATCAATATATAGTTAAGAGCAGTATATTTGACCAGACTGCAAAGAGCAAAGAGCCATGACCGTACCACCTGGAGTTTACCTGGAGAGAGTTCCAGGGGTCAACGCCCCTGCGTCCCGGTCTGTGACCGTACCACCTGTAACAGAAGCTCAGGGACAAGTTTATACTAAGTGGCGCCTGCTCTGGGACTAGCTCGTAGAGTACACCCACCTACTGCGCAGGGACTAGCTTGTACTAAGTGGCGTCTGCTTAGGGACAAGGTTGTAGAGTACCCGAGGCCAATATGTCATGAGTGTACCCACATCCTGCGCAGGGACTGGCTTGTAAAACAGAGGCTAGTACGTCAAGAAGCCAAAGGTCGTAAGTACCTCCACACCAAATCGTTTCCAAGGCCCAGGTGTGAATAAGAGCTAACATCTCCCACTAATGTAGTGAGTTGGTCGATGTTATTGTAAAAGGTACTTTCTCTAAGTTCACATCAGGATTCGAACCTGCAAACTCGGCATCAGATTATGCAGTACTCTGTGGTCAAGTACTGTGTACTCTGATGCCTAATTTGCAGGTTTGAATCTTGCTGTGGACTGAGAGAAAATGTTTATATATACATACACACACACATACACACACACACACACACAACACACACACACACACACACACACACACACACACACACATATATATATATATATATGTATGTATGTATGTATGTATGTATGTGTGTGTGTTTACTCACCTATTTGTACTCACCTATTTGTGGTTGCAGGGGTCGATTCATAGCTCCTGGCCCCGCCTCTTCACTGATTGCTACTAGGTCCTCTCTCTCCCTGCTCCATGAGCTTTATCAAACCTCGTCTTAAAACTATGTATGGTTCCTGCCTCCACTACGTCACTTTCTAGGCTATTCCACTTCCTGACAACTCTATGACTGAAGAAATACTTCCTAACATCCCTTTGACTCATAGAAGTGTCCGTGTGCGCGCGCGCTTAACAATTCTCAAACAGGGGAAAATATTTACAAACATTATCTCTCAGTCAAAACAAGATTCGAGCCTGCAACCTTGGAGTCTGGCGTTGTGGATATGTACTGTGTACTCTGATTCCGAGTTTGCAGGTTTGAATCCTGCTGTGAACTGAGAGAAGGAGGAGGAAGAGGATTAGGAGGATGTGGAGGTGAAGCAGGAGGAAAAGGCGAAGGAAGAGTTGAAGCAGAAGGCAGGTGTGAGACAATGGGTGTTGGTGACTATAATGTAGCTTCCCCGGCTATCATCGTCCCTGGATTAATCTTCACGTCTGTGGCATGGTGTCCCTCACCCCCGGGAGTAATTGTACTCTTCACATGAAAGGCACCCTGCGAGGCGCGCGCAGCGACCCTCTCAAAGACATCTGCAATTTGGAGGGGATTTTTTTGGCTGGTGTATTCCGTTTCACGTCCATTAAACCAGAGATTTAGTACTTTGATGTCCATTTTATTTGCACTCTGAATGGGAGAATTCCTCAGACGAAAACGTCTATTCTTAGCAAATCGCCGAAGCCAATTGCAAGATGAGTCAGACTGTTGGGCCAAGAGGTCAGACCAAGGCTTTCATTTCTCAGGTCTCAGATGCTGTCGCTGACTGAATCATCGCTGCTCATGACACCAAGACTAATCATGTCCACCTCTGAGTGAGTTCAATTGTTCTAATTGTCTGCTCTGTGCGACTTACCTCTGGAGGCGGAGGTCTCTCTCAAGTTGAGAGGAGTGTGTTGAAGATTTCTTCGACTCCGTGTTTGTTACCGGCGCATTATATAAGAGGATGACATCCTGCTCACCTGCTATTTTCCTACGTTAATTTTCTTACGCTGTTTCTATAACTCTGTAGTTTAGGCGAGGTTTGGGTAGCTTGCTTAACCTCTAGATCCGTATCTTAAACCACAAATAAGCAAACAAATAAACTGTTGCAACATGTCTGGCATAGCGGCGAAGGATCAGCAACAGGAAACGTTGAAATCTGCACGTGCATCGCTCGTAGCGAGAGAACAAGTTGGAATACACAATGACGTGGACGTTGTTGATGCGACTTACGAGGTACAGTATGTGCGTGAATGTAAGGTGGCAGATCCGCTAAGAGGATATCTGACTGAAGACGAAGAATACAGAGTCGATCTGGAAGCATTTTAGTAATCTATCATATGGCTCCCTAGAGCCAGTACTGGTGGCTCCCCAGCATCAGTACTAGTGACTCTCTAGCACTCGTATATCAGTGGTTACTTGCCCTTAAGCGGCCCATCATGTAAGACCTTCACCAGAAATGTCTCCTGGAGAACCAAATATCACAGGCAAGTTATATCGTAGGTATGAACATGTGTTGTGCAACCAGCGGTGACTGACTCTCCCGCACCACACACACACACACACACACACACACACACACACACACACAAACCACCAGGCCTAATGTCTATCAACAAGTGCCTTTGACAACTGATACGCAACTAAAACAGAAGGGTCCATCAACAAAAGTCTTTGGACTAAGGCAGAAGCAGCGGCGGCGGTACCAGCAGCGGCAGCAGCAACAAAAGCAGCAGCAGCAGCAGCAAGCTGCAGAGGCTCGTACTCCGGCTGTTCACACTCGTATTACCAAATACAACAAACCTTCTTAACACATATCAAATAAGATTTTTTCAAGGAAAACTATTAAAATATATATATAATTATCACTTACATTGGAGAGTAACGAAAGGGAGGCTTAGTTTCTCCCTGAAGACGAGACGAACAATGGAGGATGAGTCCAGGGAGGAGACAATGTGTGCGTCACAGTGCGTGTGCGAGAGGGTCAAGCGAGGTCAGAGGCAACACAGGGAGAGCGAACTTCTTTTGCTGCGAGAAGAGAGGAAGAGGAAGTAGCAACAATAGTAGTAGCTGAAGAAGTGGCAGGAGCGGTAGCAGCGGCAGAAGCGGCAGCAACAACAACAACAACATCAGCAGCAGCAGCTGAATCAGCAGGTGAATCAGCAGCAGCAGCATCGTCATCGTCAGCAGCAGCAGCAGCAGCAGCAGTGGCAACAACAACATCAGCAGCAGCAGCTGAATCAGTAGGTGAATCAGCAGCAGCAGCAACTCCAGCAGCAGCATCATCATCATCATCATCAGCAGTAGCAGCAGCAGCAGCAGCAGCAGCAGTGGCAACAATAACATCAGCAGCAGCAGCTGAATCAGTAGGTGAATCAGCAGCAGCAGCAACTCCAGCAGCAGCATCATCGTCATCATCATCAGCAGTAGCAGCAGCAGCAGCAGCAGCAGCAGCAGCAGCAGCAGCAGCATCGTCATCATCATCAGCAGTAGCAGCAGCAGTAGCAGCAGTAGCAGCAGCAGTAGCAGCAGCAGCAGCAGCAGCAGCAGCAGCAGCAGCAGCAGCAGCAGCAGCAGCAGCAGCAGCAGCAGCAGTAGCAGCAGCAGCAGCAGCCGTTAAATAAGAACATATACAAAACCTATTTCCTCTTCCTTGTTACGACAGTTAAAATGGTTAAGAACAAAATCATAATAACTTTCACAGTCTTGTGTATACTGTAGTCCTTCTGAAGTGCTGCTCCTCCGAGCTGTGAGGCTCACTCTCCTATCATCTTAATTCAATTAAAAAAATAAAGGAAACACGATAAAAGGAAATTAGCTGATTAAAAAAATTAGCTGAATGCAATATTAAAATTTATTATTACTTTTTGTCTTCATAAGGCACTTATTTAATATAAAATGTATAATAGCAGAAAAAAGTGGTCGAGTTTTCGCTTCTGAACCTGACGCTGAAAAGGACTATTATTGGGTTCACTGGTATTGAGAAGGACCTGCCTTGTATGGGTCAGTAGGCCTGCTGCAGTGTTCCTTCATTCTTTTGTTTATTCTCTTAGCTTCGTGAGCCCTATCATACCCATTCTTAAAGTAATATGTCGATCCTGCCTTCATTGTCCAGGTTATTCATCTTCCTGGCATCTGTGTTTTAAAATTCCCCTCCGTGTTCTCGTGTCCTCAACTCTCAGATAACCAGTCCCTGTCCACCCTATCAATACTCTAAGTATTTTATCATGTCTTCCCTGTTTTCTCTATAATCTGATGTAATCAGATTTAGCTCCTTTAGTGCCTCCTCATAGTTCATTACCCTGAGCATTGAGACTAGTCTTGGAAACCTCTGCACTTTTCCCCTTTTTTAAATGTTTAGTCAGCTGTGGGCCCCATGTTTATGCTGCATACTCCAAGAAGGGACTAACATATGTGCAATATCATATCATGATCGTTCGGTACTATACTTAACCCGAGATCCCCAGTGAGGTTTGCAGACTTTTCCCAGTTTCTGTTTTTCTTTGCCCTTCCCCGATTTTCATAACCCTGCATTTGCCAGTGTTTAACTCAAATAACCAATTGCTAAACCAATCATGCAGCTTGTTCAGGCCCATTTAAGGCCTTTTATTGTCCTCACCTACTTTTATTTTCCTCATTAGCTTCACATCATCTACCAACAAAGACGGTCTCTTCCGGTATATTATTCACATACATCAGAAACGGTACTGGTCACATTTCTGATCTTTTTGGCACCCAACTTGACACATTTTCCCGTCCTGCTGCCTCTTGCCCGTTCCAACATCCGTGTTTATCAAAACATTTGTTCAAACATCTTCCTGTGTCTCCCATAAAATTTTCCTGGACATTGCTTGAAAGGAAGCAAAAACACAATCCTAACAAAGCTGAATCTTTAGATTTAAGCTAAATTTAGCTAAATTTAAAGAAATAAGACACGTCTTATTTCTTTCATCTTTTTAATGTAAGATAGCACTAAACGCTGAAACTTTTAGTTTTCAGATTGTGATCTTACAAAAATATATTTTTTTGGTAAGATAAATCACTGTGGGTAATGTTGCTACCTGAGAATATTACGTAGTGCAGATATTTCATCATCCATATAATTTGAACAGCACACATTATCAGCTCTTAAAAATATCGACGATATTACAGACTATTTAACTTCCTTTGTTGCTATGTATCTTTAAAACCAACTCAGCCCTGCCAATTAAAAATACAAGAAATACAACATTGGGGAAAAAATAATAAAAAAAAGCATGTAACATATTTTATGGAAAAGTATATTTGGAAAAATTTGGAAATGATTATATTCAAAATGTTGGTCTTAGGAGATTGAGGGCTTTTACAGGATGGTGTGAGAAGTGATCACCTAAGTAAAATTTACACTTATGCAATCAGGCCTATATTGTCAGGATCACAACACTAAAAGGCACATTGAAAAGCTAAATTTTGAAAAACGTAATTTGAAAACATTTAGGAAAGTTTTTTGAATTTTTTATTTGAACATAAAGACGAATAGAAAACTTGCAAAAAATAGGGAAGTAATAGAAAGCAGTACACTAAAAAATATTTCGTTAATATTTTGGACGAATATATTGGAAAGTATTGGAGTAGAGAGTGGCTTCGACCCAATTCAGTTTGTATGTTGGTGTCAATGCACAGTTACTGGATCCATCCTTGATACGATCCAAATTACTCTAGTACAAACAGGACACATCCAGGTGGTGGTCCCAGTGTCATACGCATGGCAGAGAGCATAATGATATGCAGCTTCTTACTCGCACACGTTCATGTGGACTCAAGGTCACACATCAGGCTGGGAACTGAGAGACCTGCAACTTCCTACACGCAGGACATCTCTAGGTGGACCCAGGGTTAGATTTCTGACTGGGAACATAACAAGTTGTAGCTTCCCAGACGTAGAACTCCTCCAGATGGACTCGGGGACTCACGTCCGGTTGTGAATACTGAGACCTTCAGCGTCTTTCCCACATAACCAAAAACGCTTGTGTCAAAAATGTTTTTTTTTTTTAAAGTCTTTCTGAGAAGGAAGCTGTCTTGTGTCAGGCTGGAATGAGGGGTTTCCTGCGGAGTCTTCCTCAATGCACTAATTTAAAACTTCCAAGGGAAAAGTCTTTCCTCGTCCGATTTTAACCATCGACTTAGAGTTCTTGTAAAAGACGAAGTTGATATGTGGAGTGGGTTTGTAAGACGCGTTCAACATCTTTGAAGATTTTCTCAGAACTCGTGGTGTTCCACACAGAAGGCGTAATATAAAAAGCGAGTGAAAGAATAATTGAAGGAGACTGTTTTGCGTATAACACATAATAAGTCTTTAGAATTATATAAAAAAAAAATAAATCCATAAACTTTCTTTCAGACAAAAAATAAAGTATTACCATAAACATCAACTAGCTGTCTTGGCGCTAGTGTTATTTTGGCATAGTTTGATTTTGTAAAATGTGTCCGAGACCCTGCGACTGGAAGCTCAGTGAGCGTTTGACTAAAAGAGTAAAGAGAAATGACGCAGTTACGTAAATACGTAACGTTTGAGACACTGGGTGAGAGGATGCATCGTGATGCTGGTTGTGTACTAAGGGAATAACATTGTTTGGGTTCCTTACCCTCATGGCTTGGGTTCCATATACACCCATCTAGGGGCTCCTTATCCATACACATTCGTCTTTCAACATTTCCTTCCCTCCCACCTTCCCTATCGGGTAGAGTTATGCTTTATTACAAATTAATATTTTACAAGCATATATTTTGAACATAATACCACCTACACCCATGATATTGTATACGAGACAAATATTCGATATTTAGAATAATTTCTCATTTATTCTTTTTCAGTTTTACCTTATTAGTGCAGTGATACCTATTTAAACCCACTGGAAGATGACCTCTTGCCTGGATATGAATAATTTTATTGTTTGCTTGAGACATAGAGCTCCTGCTTCTGTTTCTTCTTTGGTTACTACTGCTGAGCCTCTTACCTTTTCATCTTCCTGCTCTGCTCCTGCTCTAGCTCCTCTAGCTCCTGCTTCTTGTTCTACTCTTACTGTTCCTGCTTCTGCTTATCCTTGAATAGGAGTTTGGGAGTGAGGAGATCAACTCTGAGTGGGTGTGGGTGAGTGTGAGTTGGACCTGACTAGCTTGTGCTACTAGGTCAGATGCCGTGCTCCTCCCTTAAGTGAATGTGACTGATCTGACTAGGTCAAGGCATTGGCTTAAGTCGATGGGAGAATTGGACCTGTCTCGCATGGGCCAGTAAGCCTGCTGCAGTGTTCCTTCTTTCTTATGTTCTTATGTCTTTGCTAAGTAACTGCTTGCTTAAACTTTCATGAAATTCTTAAAAACCTATCAGAGCTGTATAGGGAAACTGACACAACGTCTTTGATAAATATTAGATGTGTTTTGTCTACCTATCTGAGTACAGTAGTAGGTACAGACAACTATTAACACACACACATACACACATATATACACACAGACACACACACAGACACACTGACACACACAGACACACACACACATACACACACTCACACACACACATACACACACAAGAAGCTAGAGAAAGTGCAAAGGTTTGCAACAAGATTAGTCCCGGAGCTAAGGGGTATGTCCTACGAGGAGAGGTTAAGGGAAATCGACCTGATGACACTGGAGGACAGGAGAGATAGGGGGGACATGATAACGACATATAAGATACTGAGAGGAATTGACAAGGTGGACAGATACAGAATGTTCCAGAGATGGGACACAGTAACAAGGGGACACAGTAACAAGGGGACACAGTTGGAAGTTGAAGACTCAGATGAATCACAGGGATGTTAGGAAGTATTTCTTCAGTCACAGAGTGGTCGGGAAGTGGAATAGTCTGGGAAGCGTTGTAGTGGAGGCAGGTTCCATACATAGCTTTAAGAAGAGGTATGATAAAGCTCATGGCGCAGGGAGAGTGACCCAGCAGCGGCCAGTGAAGAGGCGGGGCCAGGAGCTATGACTCGACCCCTGCAACCACAACTAGGTGAGTACACACACAGATTAATTTACATTTTATTTACATTTAATTAACAAATTATGTTTACAATTTTATAATGGTTTTTTGTTTAGATTTTTCGTTCATATATTAGATGTTTCCGTTGACTGTCGACTTTCATCTTTGTGTTAAATTTGCATCTCAAGGAGTGTCTGAAGGAGCGTCTCTGTACGAGACCCTGCCAAGAGTTCTTGGAAGACAGAGAGCTTGCAGCGGGGGGTGAGAGGAATAGGTCGGGAGGAGGGGGAGGCAGGGAGGTTATCCTGAAGGAGGAGTTGAGAGCCTCTGGGTCATCCTGGAGGAGGAGTGGACGTGTGGAGAGTCCGGAACCTCTGGTTACATGTCCAGTAAAGAGAGTCCTAGAAACCATCATGCTGCCTCTTTCTTGCCTCCCCTCCTCACCCCTTCTTCATCCTACTTCTTCCTCATTCTCTGTCTCTTCTACTGATCTTCCTTCTCCTTGCCTTTGTTCTCTTTCTCCTCCTCTTCTCTCGGTACCATCTTCCTCTTCCACCTTCCATAAGCGCAGGTCCAGATAAAAAATGGAATAAGAATGTCAGCTCACTCGCCCTCTCCGCCACCTCTTCCCTTATCCCCCTCATCTATTTCCTCCTCCCTCCTCACCCTCTTCCTCCTCAACCCTCCTCCTCCTCCTCCTCCATTTTTCCTCTTTGCTCCCCCTCCTCCTCTTCCAATGACATCTTTTTTTTCCACTCCTCCATCATACACATTTTGAAACACTTTTCCCTGACTCTCTTCAGAGTTCTTTCAGCGGTACTCTTTGATCGTTTTTTTTGTATTTTATTTTATATTCCTCCTCCTTCTTTACATCCATATTCTCTTCCACCTCCATCATCTTCACATTCTCTTCCTCATTTTTTCTACATTTTTTCCGCTGATCCTCCCTTTTAATCTCATCCTCTTCTTTTTATTCCCCCACATGTTCTTCCTCCTTTACTACATCCTTTACATACCTATCCACCTAAACTTTCCTTTGTCTTCTCTTCCTATACCTCAACTTTCTCCTCCACCTCCTCGTCCTCCTCCAGCCCCTCGTCCTCCACCTCTATCCCTCCACCTCCACTGTATGATTCAACATTTTGCATTATTACTCCCTCATTACTAAAGTTCTGACTGGTTTTATTATTGTTTTATCTCGGTTTCTTGTTTCCTCGTGTCCTCTCGCGTCGTTTTTAATTACTATATATATATATATATATATATATATATATATATATATATATATATATATATATATATATATATATATTTATATATATAAATATGTAATATATATATAACACATCGGCCATTTCCCATCAAGACAGGGTGACCCGAAAAAGAAAAAACAGTTTCGTCATTCACTCCATCACTGTCTTGCCAGAGGCGTGCCGACACCATAGTTTAAAAACTGCAATCTCCATCCCTCCTTCAGAGCGCAGGCACTGTGCTTCCCACCTCCAAGACTCAAGTCCAACTAACCGGTTTCCCTGAATCCCTTCATAAATGTTACTCTGGTCACACTCCAACAGCACGTCAAGTCATAAAAACCATTTGCCTACACTCGCTCCTATCACACACACTCACACATACACATACACACACACACACACATACACACACACACACATACACACTCACACACACATACACACACATACACACACACACACACACACACACACACACACACACACACTTTCTAATGAGAGACAGATCTCATCTTAAAAGAAAATATTAGCTATGTTTTTTTTCTGAACGTAAAATATTATGCACGTCAGATATATCAAAAAAATCTTCTGAGTTTGTAAAAATTACCGAAAGAGCCTCAGGAGAAACCTTCCAAGCTCACCAATTATTGCAGTGTTCAATTTAAATAATAATGACTTGGAAAAGATAGGACTGTGCGGTGACTTCTGCTAAAAGAAAATTTGGAAAAAATATATATCCTTCACTTGACAGACTCTGACAGTTGCGGTGTATTTGGGAAAGTACTCAAGAGCGTCGAGTCCTGCCATACATCATGATCCTTGCCTTGCTCTGTGCACGACTCGTCTCCTGACAAACGTATATCACATAGTTATGCTAAAAAATCGAAATCTTCTGAACTTAAAAAAAATAATACCGAATATAACGAAACCTGCATCAGAACGCTTCGAAGAACAAAGTGTAAAAATCGAACGAAAACAAGTAAATTCACTTGCCACGGCCGCTGCCACCAAGCTTCCACCACTTCGACACTTTTCAGGTTGAAGAGAGGACGGCCAACCCTCAGAAGATACACAGACACAATTTAACAGGTAGCAATTTTAATACACTGTAATAAAGTGGTTCATGTGGCTGCCATCTTCACCAGCCAAGATAAATTCCATAATGATAACTCACATTGTGTTAACTTATGGATGTCAGGCGTTACACACATACACACACACATGAACACTTTCACCCATCATTCATTGATGTTATTTTGATCACTTGCATGTTCCTGCTCTAGTTAAGGTGGGGAAAAGACCTCAAGAGAGTGTGACCACCACCTGCGTGGGGGGACCTGTCTTTCGCTACACCCAGGTGACTCAAGTTGTGTGTACCTGGCTAAGAATGAGAAAGTGAAGTGAAAAGAGAAAGAAATAGACCGAAAGAATGGTTCTTCTTCTTCTTCTTATTCGAGAGAGAGAATGTAGTACCAGAGAAAGACAGGTAACTGAAAAACACGAAAAAGACAGATAACTGAAAATCTTGCAGTTCATACTATCTGTGACGAGGGATTAACTATAGTTTGGCTACCTTCACTTCTGTCCGGATAGTTTAGAAGAGAATATTATAGTAGAATGCTCTCTCCCTATCCTTCACTCACGCTGCCATCTTGAAAAACATGATAATACTCTGTTCAGCATATTAAAAACACGTACTGTATAGGTATTATATCCATGACATTCGGCTATCCTGAAGTGCTTCTTGAAGTGATGTCAGGCTTCCAGCAGCCACAGCCAGCACTGTGTTTAGTCAGCCCCTGAATTATATCCAGCTGAATTCTATATCTGTAAAGTTCTTGTCTAACCTATTCAAAAAGTAGTGAACTATTTTACAACTTAAATGTAAATGGTCAAGCTTCTCTCTCCTATGTGTGGGTCATTTGTATGTATTGTTCCAGTCACGGTGTTGTGCCTTTTTTTTTATTCCATGTCTCTTTTTGTCTCAGTTGTTGGGGTTCAAACATTTTATATCCATATTTAGCATTCTTACACAGAAATACATTACTTTGCACTTGTCTACATTGTCTACATTGTCACTCATCTTTAACGTCCACGAACACCCAGCTAGCTGTTCAGATTACTCGAAGTATTTCGAAGGTCTTCCATATTACTATTGTTATTGATTATCGATCTAAGAAATGGGGAAGGACACGTCCAATTCCTTGAACCAAGAGTACTCTCACCGGCAGAGAGAGAGAGAGAGAGAGAGAGAGAGAGAGAGAGAGAGAGAGAGAGAGAGAGAGAGAGAGAGAGAGAGAGAGAGAGAGAGAGAGAGAGAAAGAGCAAATGACACCTGCACCAGGTTAAAATACCAAAACAGCGACTGCTTCTCCCCTGAGCATAGGCGTTAATCCCACAAGACGTACACAAAGGGAGAGAGAGTACGCACTAAAGCACGACTCTACGTACTCACAGCACTGACATGAAACACTATGCGCCCCCATTTCCCTCCTCTACCTTCTCCTCCCTTTCCCTTTTTTCTCCCCGTCCCTTAGAATGAGGGCTTAAAAATAGTTTCATAAAAAGAAAGTACTGAATAGGCAAGTGAAAGGACAGAGAAGGAAGATGGAGAGAAAGAGAGTGGTGGGTGAGCGGGCCCGTTGAGTAGGTGTCTAGGTTAGCAGGTAGGTGGGTGAGTGCTTAAGTGGGTGAATGTGTAATTAGATAAATAACAGACAAGTCGTCTGTAAAACAACAGGGAATGTATCACTTAGGCAGGTGGATGGGAATGTAAGTAGGTGGGTAAAAAAGGAATGTAGGTGGAGTGGAAGGCAGACGGGCAGATAGTTGGGAAGGTAGAGAGGTAGGTGAGTGTCAAGGTAAGTGAGGTGAGGGAGGAGGAGGAGAGGTGATGAAGCACATTAGAGGAGAGGTCTTGTCAAGGAGCACAAGGGCGTCTGCTCGCTCCTTCACACATCAAAGACTCCCAAGATGGAGCACAAAATACCGTGCAAGTACAGCACTGCATTATATGTTAAAAACGTCGAGGGTTTTCCAGCGTTATAATGAAGGCACACACACACACACACACACACACACACACACACACACACACACACACACACACACACACACACACACACACACCACACACACACACACACACACACACACTCACACACACACACACACACACACACACACACACGCACACTCACACTCACACACACACACACACACACACTCACACACACACACACACACACACACACACACACACACCACACACACACACTCACACACACACACACACACACACACACACACACACACACACTCACACACACACACACACACACTCACACACGCACACACACACTATTTACTTTTATTTTAAGAACATCTAAGATAGAATTGCTCATGAAAGATTAGTTTGGAAACTACAATATATAAGAGCAATAAAGAGTAAATTATTGCAATGGATGAGAGATTTTCACTTGGAAAGAAAAATGCGAACTGCTGAAACTATACGGAGCAAAACCCACAAGTTTCCGCAATATAATTTATTGTTGTGTAATTAAAAGTCAGTTGCGTTAAGAAACACTTAAACTGTCACGTCTCTGTAAATAATTACTCGGATATTTTCACAGATTATTGAAAATTATTAATTCCATTGGTTGTTGATTAAGATCTTCCTCTTCTTCTTCTTCATCTGTTTCTTCTTCTTCTACTTGTTCTTGTTCTTCTTTTTCTTCATCAGTTTCTTCTTCTTCTACTTGTTCTTGTTCTTCTTTTTCTTCATCAGTTTCTTCTTCCTCTTTGTCATTTTCCTCTTCTTCCACCTACGGTTCTCCCTCTTCTTCGGAGGCGGTGTTGGTTGTGATCACTGTTGCTGCTGCTGCTGCTGCTGCTGCTGGTCCTTGTACTGCTGCTGCTGCTGCTGCTGGTGCTGGTCCTTGTACTGCTGCTGCTACTGTTGCTATTATTACCTGGGATAGGTAAACCTATAAGAGTCATACAGCGCTTAGGGAATGAGAAATAATCAGGTTTGATGCAGGAAAGGAGAGGGGAGCTTCAATTCTATGTCTCAAAAGCTCTTTAACACATCTCGACTTCCTCTTAAAGAGCTAAGCGTCACCTCTCAAGCTGCGCATATTTTGGTGTCAAACAATTTGAAGCCTTTAGAGCGTAATTAAAAATCCTTAACTGTAATTATTAATTATAACATAATATGCTCTTTAGTATCATGCAGTGATTGAAATAATTAGAAATATAGTTGAGTCGAGTCACAAGTTAACCTGACGATCGCTCATAGAACTGAGTCTGACCAGTGAGCCAGCGTTCGCTCTAATGTAAGGCGACGTGGTACCAACGCTACCATAATCGCAACTGTGTTTGTAGATACAACCGTCTAAAGCAGCATTTGTGTTAGTAGACACTACCACCTGCAGCAGCATGTTCGATAGTAGACACCACAACCTATGGCAGCATTTGCGTTAGTAGTTACCATCGCCTGTATTAGAACACGCCAGGGAGTGCTTACCACTCCCACAATAATAAAATAATAATAATCTTTATTTCTACAAATATATGTACAAGGTATACAGGCATAGCTGACCTCAATGACATACTACTACATAGAGAGCCCCTTGTTATGCAGAGCATTTCGGGCAAATTAGGTCAATTTTGTCCCACGATGCGACCCACACCAGTCGACTAACACCCAGGTACCTATTTTACTGATAAGTGAATATGGACAGCAGGTGTCTTAAAAAAAACACGTACCGGGGATCGACCCCCGGACCTCAGTGTGAGAGCCGAGTGCGCTAGCAATCGAGTTACGGGACACCACTGAACGGGTTAACCCATGTTTAAGACCAGTATAAAGAGAGACCCATGTCAAGGATAACCCACATGAAGAGAGACCCGTGTCAAGGATGACCCGTGTCAATGAAGGAGATATGATATTGACCCGTGTCCAGAGAGACCCGTGTCGAGGGACACCCATGTCAGGCGAATTTTCCTGGACGAATTAAATAACAACGAACAAGGATAATTCATTGTTTATGATAGTTCTTCTCTGAGTTCCACCCACAATAGTTCCAGCCACGATAGTTCCACCCACGATAGTACCACTGAGGAAGCGAGCCCCGTGTACTCAGTGACAGCAGTATACTGCGCCTTCTCCGGATCCTGAGGCAGACAAGGCCGTGTTTACTCAGCAAATGAATCAGAAATCACATTCTCTTCATCCTTTTCCCCTACTCTCAAACACACTCAGTCCATCCACTGTGTTCACGGAGTAGTGTTCTTGCACTTGAGGTCATCTAGTTTCAGCTCCCGGGCAAGAGCCTTTTATAGCTTCTGGATCCACTTCATAAGCTTCTTGATCCCGCTTCTTAAACTTCCTGGTCTCACCTCTTAAAGCTTCTGGTCTGGCCTTTTAAAGTTCCTACGTCCCCATTCTTAACTTCTTGGTACTACCTCATAAAGCACCTGGTTCCGCTTAAAGCTCCTGTCTTTAACTATTAAAGCCTTTGGAGTCACTTTTTAATATTCCTGGTCCAGTTCCATAACTTCCAATAAACTGGAGTACCTGGTTCCTGGCCCCTCGGGCTCTGTCATATCTACTCTTGAAACTGTTTATGGAATTTGCTTCCATTACCGCCTCATGCATCTTGTTCCAAATTTTTACTACCTTTGACCAGAAGAATTATTTATCATCCCTGTGGCTGATCCAAGTTTACACCTCTCAGTGCTACTCTGCTCCTGTCCATTTTATGTCAGACAGTGTCTTCTAATTTATCCTGCTAATATTTATTAATATTTTGTATGCCGTAATTATATATATCTTATAATTATCTCTCTCCAATTAAGTGAAGTTTCTTTTGGTCTTACTTCTTTCTTATATTCATGGGGGAAGTTCTGTACCCATATGAAATATACAGATTTGATCCGAGGAAGGGGAGGGTAGCCCCAGTTCAATAGATTAAGAGGCCATCAACAACATCAAAACCCCTCTCCCCAAGTGGCTGTGAAAATTCGACAAATATCTTATCAGACTTACATAAGAATATCACAATTCAAATATTACCAATAAAATACAATTGTAAAATTAATAAAATAGTAGATTTTTGTACGAATTGCAACATTTTATGGTGTGACCTACCCGCATGACCTTGCTACACCTCAACTTTGTGATGACCCTTTCTACCAAGACTCGGTCGAGTGTGGCAGTGGTCGGTCCTATGGAAGGCCATGACTGGCTGGGATAATTCACGTATTCTTCCTAAAACCTTTATAAAACACTTCACTTATCCCAACAAGTCTCTTAGACAATTTACGTATCCCAAAGAAATTTCTAAGATATTTTAAGCACCCTGAAAACCGGGACTAAATCATTTCATAAAAATTCTTTCGCATTCTTTTTCTTCAGTTCTGCCTTGATTATGAGAGACGAAAATTTATATTTCGAATCCTTATCTAAAATTGCGAATCGGTCTTCTTTAACTCTATATTAACGCCTTTTCTTTTGAGTCGATCGTAAAATGCAAGTTTTCTACGCTTTTATAATTAAATTCCTCGGGGACATAACATTTCTCTGCGTCAACGCTGCGCTCGTTTCTTCCTTTTTATAATGAGACTCATTTCGTGGCTCATACGACGCGTCGTCGTAGTGTTGATGTCGTCCTTTCGAATTTTCCGACTTTGCTTATTCGTCCAGTCTCATTTTGCCAAACAAAATGCGTTTAAATTAATAACTGCAAAAATCAGCTTGAAGGTCATGAAATATATTCTACTAATTATGAATAATGCGAGAACGCGCGAGGAGGTACGATGACGCACCAGGACACTATTATACACGAAAACGTACGAGAAAGCACGACAACACACGAAAACATTTGAGGACGCACACGACGATACTCGAGGACACAAGTGTACACTGAAGGTGTGGTAAAAAATGGTATATGATACGGACTCTGAAGGAGGGGTGTTAATGTTGCAGTGATGGAGTGAATGATGATGAAGGTTTATCTTTTTAGGGCCACCCTGCCATGGTGGGAAACGGCCCATGTGTTAACAAAAAAAATTGTTGAAAAAATCACAAACTGCAAACACTAGGACATTTTATTGGAAAAAATTCGGTCCTGGGACCATTTGGATTGACCAAGGTTCCAGGACCGAAACCTTTTAATAGAATATTCTACCTTTTGACATTCTTTTTTTTCCTTTTTTCCCACTGCAGATGTAGTATGGACATGCGACGTCACCTAAGGACACACGAGGACACAAGAACACACAACGTGTCGTCGTAAAATGGACACGCAAAGAAACTTGGGTGCTCTTCACTCCACAGAATCGCTTCCGTGAGAGGAGCAACTCTCTACGAATGTTTTATTTGTAGTTCTTGCCGGTCTGAGATCACCACATCTTCGCAGACTCCATAAATGATTTCCAAATTATTTCTCTTCCGTTCTAGGACTTATTTTCTTTTCATATACAGTTTTTATTTCCTGTGATTATTTTTCGTTTAATTTCCCCCCTCGTATGTCATGTATTCTTATACTATATGATATTTGAAAAGAATATTAACTCAGTAATATATATTAACTTGTATTTTCACTTCGTTGACTTATTTTGTGTAGTTTAAGAGTGTACTTAACTGCGTTTTTTTTAGAGAGAGAGAAGCGCTAAACTCAAGTGGATCATTCAGCACAAGAAGTAGTGGAAGCTCTATCCTCCCATCTGCTGATCGCGTCCTGCTCTATGGCCACTCAGACTGCTAGTGTGTTAGGCTGGAAGCCCTCCTGCAGCTGCGGTCTACCAAAGAGTGTACTACTGTCAGCTTCTTGTCAGAGTAAAGCCAGAATTAGTTCCTAAAGCTTCTTACGCACTGGAATGTAAAAAAGTAATGGAGGTGAGCGTACACAGCCCCGACAACACGCTAACTGAAAGTTCCTCTCATGCGCGGGCGAGGCATGAGCATGATTTTATTCGAATTATTAACACGCAGGATTAGTAACCCAAGAGAGGCACTATGACGGGCTTATTTTGCATTGTTTTACTCTTACTCTGATTATTTCCCTGCGAATGCGACCCACAACTGCCTAACACCCAAGTACCTACTTACTGCTAGGTGAACAGGGAAAACAGGTGAAAGGGAGCATGACCAACGTTCCCACTTGTGCAGGTATCAATCCCGAGTATCTAAAACGTCCGCCGAGGGATCTACACCTTTGATTTTGCTTTTGGAAAAACACGGAACTCCAGGGAAAACACCAAGCAGTTCTTCCCCCCCCCCACCAACACCCTCCCCGCCGTCTTCACGGGAGTAAGAACCTTCGTCCCGTCAGAAGAGACCTTCATGGAGGAGGATGTCAGTGAGGCGACGCGATCGCACACGGAGAAGGAGGTAAGATATAAGGTGTCTGAATTATTATTACAAATACCTGAAATATTATTAGGTATCCTTGTGCTTAAACTGGAATGGTGAGTAAAAACTGAGGTGACTTTATGAAGTTCCCGATTGGGCGAAACATCGTTACTAAAGGTATCTGTTGCATCAGGCTTTTATTTACTGTTTAACTCTGGTTTCGGGAGTGATTATCTAAATAACTTGCTTATAACATGTTATTACCAGGGTGATCATCTCCACATATCGTTTTGTGGACAAACACACAGTGATGTATAATAAGTTATAGGTCGAGCTTGAGAAAGATGTTTACTTATTATTATATATGTTTGTTTATTATTATATTATTGCAAACTTATCTAAAATATATTTAGTTGGATTAGGCTAAATTTAATTGCGCTTGTTATAATAAGGTTAGGTAAATTTTCTAAGGTTCTTTTGGTACAAAATTATTAAATTTTACATTAACATAAATGAAAACAATATATCTTTAAATGTATAAGAGAAAATTTTAGAAATAACTTAATTTTAAATGAGTTCTTGTTACTTGACCAGTTTTACCTATTCGGCACGACATATACCCCTCTGAAGAGCTCTGCTGTTCAGAAGGGTAATGCATGCTGTATTTTGGGCACGCGTCCCAGCTCTGAGGAGCTGGATGAGATTTTCGCATTATAATCAGTGACAAACACGTAACAATATGTACTAGACATGTATCTCTCACACCTCGTGTACTGTATATGCCATCTTTATATCAACAATGTATCTCTTAAATCTTTTGTACCATATTATGTAATAAAATATACCTATTGGTAAAAAAAAGAATGAAAAGACAGGGTGGTAGGGGAAGTGGAATATTCAAATGGCTTCAGGAAGAAATCCAAATATTTTTCCTTGAAGCCTTTTTATCCACTTCTCCGAGGCTATGGGTCCCACAATTTACACCAGAGGTGGACCCCATATATATATATATATATATATATTTGTATATATATATTTATTAAAGGATAAAATTCTGCTTTAATGCAATTTTTCAAAATAATGTTAAAAAAAATATTCCCATAATCTTTATAAATGATAACTTCTAAGTATTTTTTTTCAGTTCATTGGAATTTGCAAATTCCAAGTTCATTGAATTTGCAAATTCCAAGTTCATTGAATTTGCAAATTTAATATGGGAACTTTCTAAACAGAGAACTAAAAACCTGCCAGGCAGTACTAAGATAAGCAAGTCTTTAACCGCCTCCGTGCCCAGCATCACATTAAGGAATGGCATCACTACTGCCAGGGGAAAGTAGGAAAAGAAAGCAGGTAAAAAGTACAAACTGACCAGCTAAGGGGAACTGAGAATAACTGAGGGAAAACAGAGAGAAACAGAGAAACTGAGAGAAGCTGAGGGTAGAAGATAAACACAAGTCTTCTGCACCTCTAGTAACATCAGGAGCAGTTATATCAGGGAGGGGAGAGTCCCTTCTACAGCCACTACAGCAGCCTAGAAGGGAGGAGTATTTCTTGCAACCACTACAGCAAATTAGGAAAGTAGTGCCATCTGTAGCCACTACAGCAGTGTGAGAGAGTGAGTGCTCCCTACAGCCACTATGATACTAGGGGAGGCGTGCTTCCTGTGGCTGCTACATCAGCATGGGAGGGTAAATGCCCCCCTATAGTCACTACATTAACGTGAAAGGGGAAATACCCCCCTTCCAGCATCGTGGTACGTGCTCACTCAGGGCACGCAGACATTTCTCTCAGTCAGTCCTGATGTGGGTACCTTGGACACCCGTTCTGTACACGAGGTATCCATCCTGTACACAGGCAGCCCATCCTGTATGCGAGGAACACCTCCTATATGCCATGGAACTTCCTTATTTACACGGAAGACCCGTCCTGAAAGCAAAATGATTTTCTTTATGCGGAGGACCCGTCCTGTCAGTGGCAAACCTGTCCTGAAAAATTAGAACTCGGCGTGAACGCAAAGAACCCGTCCTGTATGTGGGGAACTCGTCCTGTACACAAGTAACCCGTCCAGAACTTGAGGAACCCGTACTGTACGTGAGGAACCCGTCCTATACGCGAAGAACCCCTCCTGTGCGTAAGGAACGTGTCTTGTACTCAAGGAGCCCATCCTGTACGCAAAGAATTCATCCTTTTGCAAAGAATACGTCCTGTATGAAAGGAACCCGTCCTGTACACAAGTAATCCGTCCGGAACGTGAGGAACCCGTCCTGTACGCGAGGAATTCGTCCTGTACGCTAGGAACCAGTCCTGTACGCTAGGAACCAGTCCTGTACGCTAGGAACAAACTAATAGTGTTCACCACTGCTTCATGCAAGCGCCTACGACCTTACTACCAACGATTTCCACGACGCCTTCAACGCAAGTAACTCATTTCTCATTTTAATGTCAGCAACAATTTAATTGTTGGTTAGCTATACTGTTACTGATTATAAGCTGCTTTAAGAGGTTTTTTTCCTCTCGTGAAAGTAAGGGAGGATAAACCATTATCAGCCGCCTTATACGGCAGCATCCCGAAATCCGAGAAGATTTCTTTCCTCTTTATTATTTTTAAAGACTACAGTCCATTTGATCCAGTGTCAGTGCCTCCGTATTTGGGAGATGGTTGTTGCTAGATTCTGATTGTGTAACGCTTCTGAGTGTCCACTAAATCAGTCTGAAGCTCAGTTATGTTTAACGATGCAGCGCAATGTTGGAGCACTGAGCTCACATGGGAATGGACCCAGGTGAGATTTTCGGGAGGCGCGAGACGTATGGGCGAGTTTTCTATGACACTCCTGCTGTTCTAGCAGTTAATAGGTACTTAGGTGTTAGTCGGCTGCCTTAGGACGCATCCCTGGAGAGGAAATAAACAAGTGCTTTCTTGTTTTATTAGCTATTAACCCTCCAGATTAAATAATTCCAAACTGCCTTCCTTTTCTTCTATGCAATAACAACACTTTTTGAAATGCAATACAAAAAATAAAAATTTCCCAAAAATTATTGCAAATGTGCTTAATTTATATCTCAGATTTTCAGTCCAATGATGTACGGTGTTTATTTGTCGCAAGAAAATAAAAATGCAAGTGTCTGACGTTCCAAGTGTCTGACGTTCCAAGTGTCTGACGTTCCAAGTGTCTGACGTTCCAAGTGTCTGACGTTCCAAGTGTCTGAGCCAACCATCACCGGAGTTGCTGTAGCAACGGTGTGAGTTGCTACAGCAACTCTAGCGATGATATTTTATTGGTCAAGGTAAATATCTGAAGAGTGTCTTAGTCATATGACGACCTGGTCCCAGGCTAAGCAACCGCTGAACGTACCCGTGTTACAAATTCTCCACACCTAAAAAAGGAAAATCATCTGCCCACACTGGTACTTCACACACACACCTCTGAGCATGCACCATGCATTCTGCCGGCTGTTACATCCACACAGACAGTGGCTAGGGCCACCTACCTACCCAAACAACCTTGACTAATTCACCGGAGACGCCAGTCGTCGAGTAAGTGGACAGACTGTTGATAATGAATGAGCCCAGGCGTGCACCTCCTCAGGTAATCAGTCTTCTAACTAATTACACCTTACACACGGGAGGCAATATTTTACCCACAGCATAATTAAGAGTTTAATACGGTTGCCTAGTCTGAGAATAAAGTAAAAAAAAATACTTAAAAAATATTGCGTAGATATACGACGTACCATTTACCGAGACAAAGCTAAACATTCACTTTTCTTGTTGTTTTATCGCGAGGAATTTTTTTTAAGGCTATCGTTTATTTTTGACGTTGTTGTGGGAATATGGCAACAGGTGAGCTGGTAAATTTTTTTTTTGCTTAGTCGTCGTGAATTTCTTGTTTCCAGAATCGTCTCGTCTGCCACACAATTTATAAGGCTTGCCAGTGGCCCCTTATATAATGGACGTGTATTATATAATTCCATTGATGCATTATATCATGCTGGTGATCTATTACATCCCATTAGTGGCCTATTATATCTTGGAAATGATCCATTATACTAGGCAAGTGGTCTATCACATCATACCACTGTTCTATTAGGGTCTATCAAATCATTACGATGGTCTATTAAGAGGCGACACATACAGAACTTGTTCCACCTCTCAAGTTCTTCTGGCTTAACTCTTCGCCACACAACTTAAGTCTTTTACCTGGCTGTTATATAACGCTGAAGACTTAGCACTTGTCTGATGCTGTATTGGGTGCTGCTGTAGTGGCTGCTGTTGTAGTGGTTGCTGCTGTAGTGTGGGCTGCTGTATTGGGTGCTGCTGTAGTGGCTGCTGTTGTAGTGGTTGCTGCTGTAGTGTGGGCTGCTGTATTGGGTGCTGATGTAGTGGGTGCTGCCGAAGTGAGTGTTGCTGTATTGGATGCTGCTGTAGTGGGCGTTTCTCAGTGCTTCACGCTATTCACGTACCCACGTACGCGACATTTCTACAGTTGTGTGATCAAATACGCCACGTACCAGCCATTGTTACATGTTCATTCTGACTTTAAGACTGCTCTCCACACAGGCAACATAGCCTAGTCTGTCCGGGTCAGTCAGTCACTCTCTCTCTCTCTCTTTCTCTCTCTCCCTCTCTCTCTCTCTCTCTCTCTCTCTCTCTCTCTCTCTCTCTCTCTCTCTCTCTCTCTCTCTCTCTCTCTCTCTCTCTCTCTCTCCTCTCTCTATCTCTCTCTCTCTCTCTCTCTCTCTCTCTCTTCCTCCCTCCCTCTTTCCCTCTTTCAAGTATAGGAACTCTGAGACAGGGATCACTCCCCCTCGCGGTGAAAGCACTTGAAAGCACAGAATTAGAAGCCGACCCGCCGGCGAGGGGGGAAGAGAGAGAATGAGATGCAAGGGAACGAAGAGAAATAGGGGAAGAGGCGGATGAGAGAAGAGGAGGAGGAGGGTAAGAGAAGTGGCGAAGGGAAAGAGAGGGGAAGCAAAGTAGAAGGGAAGAACAGGAAGGGGGAAAAGAATTAAGAAGATGAAGAGGGGGCGTAAGAGGCAACACAAAAAAAAGAGGAGGAGGAGGATGGAACAAAGAGAGAACAGAAGAGCAGGCTTACAAAGAGACTAGAGACAGAGGAAGTAAGGATGGGAATATTGGAATAAAGAAAATGAGAAGACCGGGAAATAGAATGAAAACAAAAACAGAGGCAAGAACGCAGGGCGAAATAGAGAAAGAGAAACTGGATATCAGGGTAATGAGCAGGAAGGAAAAAGCAGAGAGGTTGAAAAAAAGACGACAACTAGAAGAGGTGAGCCACGATCAAGAGAAAGAATGGATGAATAGAGAAAAAAGAACAAAGGCAAAGGAAAGAATCGAAAATAGAGGAGTAGGGGAGGTGAAGCTGGAGGAGGAGAGAGAGAGAAAGAAAGAAGAGAGAGAGAGAGAGAGAGAGAGAGAGAGAGAGAGAGAGAGAGAGAGAGAGAGAGAGAGAGAGAGAGAGAGAGAGAGAGGGGGACTAAAACAAAAGGCTGGGTAATGACGGAGACCAGATATGACGAAGAGGAAAAACTAAACACACACACACACACATACACACACACACATACACACACACACACATACACACACATACACACATATACACACACACAGAATCACACACACACACAGGGATGTTAGGAAGTATTTCTTCAGTCACAGAGTTGTCAGGAAGTGGAATAGTCTAGGAAGTGATGTAGCAGAGGTAGGATCCATACATAGCTTTAAGAAGAGGTATGATAAAGCTCATGCAACCACAACTAGGTGAGTACATGAAAGAGACGGAACTGCATATTATTGGACTGCAAGAAGTCACTGGACAAGGGACTTAACCAAAAACTAATGAACTCAGGGATAACAGGGAGGACAAGGATAACAGGGATAACAGGGAGGACAGACACTACAGTTGATGAAGAAGTTCCTAATGTGAAGAACAAGTGTACCAGGTTCTACAAGACTCAGTGCTGCGACTGGTATACATCTGGGTATATGTGAACGAATTGCCGGAAGAAATGAAGTCCAGTGTATCCCTGTATGAGAATAATGTCAAACTTAAGAGAATAAAAATCATGGAGGACAGACAAAGGCTACAACTGAACATACCTATACTGCAGGATTTGTCAGAAAAGTGGCTACTAGATTTAAACCCTAGCTAAAGTTATGAAAATTGGGGTGGGGGAAAAGACCGGAAACTGAGTACAGACACTCTCTTCTTCAATGTAAATCACTTACTATCTTGAGAAAGGTACAAATAGAGTGAAATTGTTGATGGCTGCTCGTCTTGTGGTATAGTAGTTTTCTGTCTGTACACGGAGTTATGTTAGGGAATGTTGTTCAGGATACGGGCGTAATACATAACAATAACTCCATTGTTATTTACCTGGTGCTGCAGGCACTGCTAAAAGAGAAACAGATTCATCAAAGATGAGTCTAGGCAAAAGATGAACATTATATGAAAAAAAAATCTATTTTCTCCAGAAGTAGAGATAAGGTAGGGAAGACAGGCCATCCATAATAGTGGTTCATTGTGAAAGTGAGTGAACTTGTGCCTCGTCTAGTTTGTTGCAGCCGCTGTTGCTCTCTCCTGCACTCTCACTGAGTGCTGCACCCACTGTTACTCTCTCCTGCACTCTCACTGAGTGTTGCATCCCCTGTTACTCTCTCCTACACTCTCCCTTCTCGACAGCATCTTTATCATAACAGGTCAAGTAACTGCCGTCATCTGGAGCTGCCCTGGGAACAATTAAAGCCTCTCCATTACGTCACCAATGATAAGTGCGTCCACGGAGCCAAATTAAAGCCTTACAAGAGCTAGTACTGGATGTGCGGCCGCTTTGAGACTTACGTCTTCTTACTGATATAGAGGCCGGAGTTTAGCATTAATCAAGAGGCAGATGAGGGAGAGAGGTTCAAAATGCTGTTATGCAAGGTCGTAACTTTAAAAAAAATATGATATATTAGTCCTCGGGTGTACGTTCCTTGCCGCATAGAGTAAGATTTTTTGTTTTTGGTGGATTGGCGTTGTGGGTAAACGTTCCCCCACGATCCTGGGCCACCTGTACGTGGTGGCTGGGTGGGGGTTGTAGGTAAGGATTTTCCCCCAAATCGGGATCCCCTTACGTGGTGGGGAGATTCCGTGGACTGTGCCTGTTTTGACTACTCTTTCGACAATCAATCGCTCTAAATTAACTTCCAAAAAGCATGCCCGTGAATTTCTCACAAAAGGTTAGCAGCAAATTTGTCTGTTAGGTTAGGTTTCAATAATAGGTTAGAGTGTCATCTCTCCGTAAAAAATGACGAAATGTAACATACAGCAATGGAAATAAATGAAGTATAAGATATAGGCCATAAAGAGTTCTGCCGGATGAACGTAAAAGAACTCACTGAACGCAGTACAAATAACTATACAAGATTGTTACTGTTTATGGGACTTTCATCAGTTAGCTATTTGACCGACTTTACAACAGTGAATTGCTGTATGTCTTTAAGAGGACGGGATGCTCTCAAACACTGTGCTTAGTATTGTCTTTGTTTTAAATGGTGAGCATATTGCATCACCCGACCAAATTTTATCTCTTAGTGACTCCCAGCGAGTGGTTGTGGTGGTGGTTGTGGTGGTGGTTGTGGTGGTGGTTGTGGTGGTGGTTGTGGTGGTGGTTGTGGTGGTGGTTGTGGTGGTGGTTGTTGTGGTGGTTGTGGTGGTGGTTGAGGTGGTGGTTGAGGTGGTGGTTGAGGTGGTGGTTGAGGTGGTGGTTGAGGTGTTGTGTTGTGGTGGTGGTTGAGGTGTTGTGTTGAGGTTGTGGTTGAGGTGGTGGTTGAGGTGGTGGTTGAGGTGTTGTGTTGTGGTGGTGGTTGTGGTGTTCTGTTGTGGTGTATCCTGGGTGTCAGTCATCACAACACACCTCTTTACCTTCATATGACTGGTCAGTTTAATATTTGTCGTTGTAATCAAGGCTGAGGAATGAAGGAGCAGACGAAGAACAGGATGACGAAGGAGACGACGGAAACGGTGAAGGAGGCGGCTTTTATTCTAATATTTTCTCACAATAATATAACACCATAATGACTCGTAAAGACTTTGCTTGCACTCCTTGAGTACCTCCTGAGTGACACTACCGATTGTGTTTTTCAGTCACAGTCAGTTGTGGTATTTAGAGCAGTGTTTTCGTTACGGTTCGGTAACGTGTCAGTTACCACTCCTTGCGACGAAACCTCCCACACGGTTGGATAACTAGAACCTTTAAAACAAGAGACGCCAAGCCGATCACTCATTCTCGCTGACTACAAGAGGAAACTCGACATATTCCTTAAAACAGTTCCTGATCAGCTTGGTTGTGCTGCATACCTTGAACAGAGGGAGGCGGGTACTAACAGTTTGATCGATCAGGCCAGCAACAAGCAGGCCTGGTCTGGGACCAGGCCGCGGTGGCAGTGAACTCCGGAAGCGATTCCAGGTGAACTCTAGGTAAGGATCAAGCCTCCACCTCTCCTTGCGCTGAAAAAATATTTGTCAAAATATGCGCAGGAAATGGTTGAGAACGAAAGTGCAAGATACATCGCTAGCACCGCCCACATCTTTCAAAACATCCATGCCGCCCGCCCACACCTTTCAAACCACCCAACTATCGTGCAACACGCCTGCACCACCCACACCTCTCAAACCACCCATACACCCACGCAACATGTAACACCCGTCTACGCTAGAAACACCGCCTGTACAACCAACGATACCGAATCACTAACTTATGTAGCTGTAGATAAAGCCGGATGGCCCACGTCCTCTCAATGCTAAGACAAGAACGTGGTCCGGCTGACATAGGACTGTGAACGATCCTACCTACCTCCGTTGGCTCAGCCGTACTGATGGTGGAAACAATCACCGCTACCCAACAAACTTTCGTAGCAATAGTAGCTCCAGCGCTACCCCTAGCAGTCCTACTTTTATTATTCTCCTTAGCATTCCTTACCACAAACACTCTCCACCACACATTCTTTTACTTCTGAAAAGTCCCAACCAAACCTTTATAGTCTCAGCAATTCACACCAGACCTTCGCAACGCCAACTGTCCCTCACCCCGACAGTCACAATGACAGATCTCTCTCTCCCTCTCCCTCCCTCCCTCTCTCTATCTCTCTCTCTCTCTCTCTCTCTCTCTCTCTCTCTCTGTCTCTCTCTCTCTCTCTCTCTCTCTTACACACACCACAAAATGACCGTACTGGGCAGAGCCAATATTCGGTAAATACCTTCATATAAGGAAGGGCCTGCTCACTATACCCGTCAAATTCAAAGCGATTCATTAGTTACATTGTTGTGATGGTGTGAATGGGCCTCACGGTGTTGACACTGAATACACACACACACCTGAAGGCCCACCAGTTGATACACTGGTACTTTGTACTATGTGTCAAGATCTGACCTCAAGGGAGACGCCAAAATAAAAAAAAATGCCATTTTCAAGTTCTTAATCCCTTTCAAGGCGGAGGAAGGGCATTGATGCTCGTGAAGGTTCTTGATACAAGAAACTGGGGCAACTTTTTTCTTCCTCGAGTCAAACTGAATTATTTCCTATTCTCTAGATGAAGTATGACCCTTACTGGTTAATCGTCTGCTTGTGAATAGACTACTGATATTACTATTAGTAATAATAATAATAATAATAATAATAATAATAATAATAATAATAATAATAATAATCAGAACCATTAATACATAACACTGGAATTCATATGAATATTTCACGACTAAAAATATACATTAAATGTCATAATAAGTACTTGTACTTATCTCACATATATCTTATCAAACTATCGATGTTATACACATAATGTAGATCACTGGTATAAAATACTGACACGATAAAGCCCCACTGTGTGGGCGAAACGTGTCTGCTTTTCCATGCACTTAATAAGATGAGACAGGGAAAGTATAGATATGGGGAGGCTGGGGAGTATATATTTTGGGTGACTGGAAAGAAAGTAAAGATTAGGAATGAAGAGAGTTTTGGGGAGCAGGGGACTGGAGGGAGCATGGGTTTGGGGAGTAGGGGACTGGAGGGAGCATGGGTTTGGGGAGTAGGGGACTAAAAGGAGCATGGGTTTGGTTGGAGACCTGGGAGATGCTAACCTGGGAATCGTGACACGCGAAAAATTCATTATTCATTTCATGAAGGAATTTTTCATGTATCCTAAACTGTTTACACGATACGATAAAAAAAAAAACGAAGAATTTTTCACGGTAAAAAAAAAAAATAAAGCCGGGGGTTTCTTGACTGGGTAACAAGTATGGTCTAATGATGGGGTTTATAGCGAGTGAAACACGAGTTTATGTCCCAACTACGTTACCCCTCAACCCTAATTCTCATTCTCTCTCTCTCTCTCTCTCTCTCTCTCTCTCTCTCTCTCTCTCTCATTTAATGGTTGCTATGTAGAATTTAAAATAAGAGTTCCGCCAATCTAATCTTAGTATCTTCAGCTCATTTCAGTCTGGCCTTAACAATATATTATTATAGACGTCGTCTATAACTGTATATAATCTCATTGATCAACATTCATACCTACGATGAGTTCCGATAGTTTTTCTACTCCCAGAGCCCGGCCTTGGGCCAATCTCGTCTGGTGTTTGTTTGGTCAACCAGGCTGTTGCTGTTAGTGGACCGCAGCCCCACATATCTATCACAGATTGGTTGATCTGACACCTAAAGAAGATACTTGTCCAGTATCGCCAGCTGTGTTTCTGATATCTTCTGGCAAGATGAGATAGGGTCAAGAATAATGTTGGAGTCATCTGAGAGCCACAGCCTCCGTTAGATCAGCTGTCTTAAATTTTAAATATTTATTGTCAGAGAAACAAACCAGGGAACAGGTGGGATTTGAACGAGTGAGGCCTTTAAATCCAGGCCTGGAGTTTTAGGACTCAGTTCCCATCTCTTCAAACCCCACTCGTTCCGTGGTTTGAACATAAGAACATAAGAAAGGAGGAACACTGCAGCAGGCCTACTGGCAGGTCAATGTTAGTACGATTTATTGTCAGAATAATGCTGGGAAAAGGCGCTTGATCCAAGAATTTATCGCAAGGACTAAAGCTTGAGCCTTCTTCTGATTATTACGGGACACTGAAGATACCTAGCTGTATTTACCAAGATGCTACAAAACTAAAGAGCAGCACCAGTTACCTCCCATTCATGCTGTCTGGAGATCACAGATTCTTTCCTGTTTAAATGGTTGGAAAACTCGCCGTCACAACTTGTAATATTGATTTTTTACGGGAAGGACGCGAAACCCGGCGGAAGATTTCTGTCTAATGACCCGAAGCCCCACGCAGCATGTTATTATGTGACTAAGATCTACGTCATGAAATATATTACCAGTTCTTCTGACAGGCAAAAAGTGCCTCCACCAATCATTATTATGTGTGCTTTCTCACTTGAAATTTAATCTACTGAGACTTACCGGAGTTAGTGCATGAAATTAGAAGATTGTGTCTTTTCTCTTGTATAAGTAAAGATTACAGTCACATGTCTACGAAGGTATGGCACTTAGAGAGGACTTTTGAGGTAAACATTCCATAACCAGGAGCCACACACTCCCCTGTGGTATGCTGCCACTGGCGGAGCTGCATTCATTCCTTGTTCAGTTAAGAGCTTTACCAGGTGATCACTTCCCTCCCTTCTGTCTCACTTCTCCCCCTGTCACTTTTCCTCATTTATCTTCCCTGCTACCTTTCCTTTCTTCTTGCCCTTCTACGTTTCATTATTTCTTGCTCTTCTATTTTTTCCTTACTTCTCTCCCTCCTACCTCACTTCTCTCCCTCCTAACTCACTTATCTCCCTCCTACCTCACTTCTTTCCCTCCTAACTCACTTCTCTCCCTCCTAACTCACTTCTCTCCCTCCTAACTCACTTCTCTCCCCCCTACCTCACTTCTCTCCCTCCTACCTCACTTCTCTCCCTCCTACCTCACTTCTCACCCTCCTACCTCACTTCTCTCCCTGCTACCTCACTTCTCTCCCTGCTACCTCACTTCTCTCCCTCCTACCTCACTTCAATACATTGAGTTCTTCCTCCTCTCCGAACATTGTCCATAAATCAATAGCCTTAATTTACTTAATGCTTATTGTCCTGGTTAATTCTTTCCTGCCTCTCATATCCTCTTTTCATTCTTCGTCTCTGTTTACCCTTTACCCACTTCTCCCTCCTCCCTGCCCTCCGTCTCTGTTTACATCCCTTCCTTCCCCCTCTGTTTACACCCCCATCTTCCCTCCTCAGTTTCCACCCCCATCTTCTCTCCCCTTCTCTGTTTTCATCCTTTCCTTCCCCCTCTGTTTACACCCATCTTTCCTTCCCACTGTGGTTACACCTCTTTCTGTTTATGCCTTTCATCCTCCCTTCTTTCCTATCTACACTCTCTCTCTCCCTCTGTTTACACCAGTCTTTCCTTCCCTTGTTTACACCCCTATCTTGCTTCTTCACACTCTGCCTCTCTCTTTTTTTCTCCTTCCTTATCTTTGCGCTGATTAGCCCACATGGGTTTAGCGCTGTGCATAACCAAAATAATAATAATAATAATAATAATAATAATAATAATAATCCCTTTCTGTACACTCAGTATTTCCTGTCATAGTTTACACTCGCATTGCCACTCCCTGTTTACACCTCATATTCTCCCTGTTTACACTCCATATTCTCCCTTTTTACACCCCATATTCTCCCTGTTTACGCTCCATATTCCCACTCCCTCCTTACACTCCATATCCTTCCTGTTTACGCTCCATATTCTCCCTATTTACCATATTACCACTCCCTGTTTACACCCCATATTGCCACTCCCTGTTTACACCCTATATTCTCTCTGTTTATACTCCATTTTCTCTCTTTCTTTTTGCACTTCATTTCCCCACTATCTGTTTGAACTCCACAATCCCTAGTTTTGTCTATAATTCGTATTCTCACTCCCTGTTTACACTCCATAATCAATTTCCCTGTTTACCCTTCATTTGCTTTCCCTTCTGTTGCATTCCTTCTATTCCATTTACTGTAATATCGTTCCTTTCCTTCTATATATATCTAATCTTCTCGTGTTCTCCTGCCATCTGCGTATGCTATAATCATCTCTCTCTCTCTCTCTCTCTCTCTCTCTCTCTTTCTTTCTCGTCTAATCCCTCCTTTTCTTCTTCACTCTCTCATTCCCTTCTTCACCTTCTCCTCTTTCCCTGTCTCCACTCCACTTATTATGTGCTCACATCTCACTAGTTGTTCTCCCTCTCTTTCTCTCTCTCTCTCTCCCTCCTACCCGTATCCAATCCATTTATCCAGCCTCATTACCCCTTCGAACTCTTCCTTCCGCCCTACCTCCTGACTCTCCTCCTCATTTCTCTCCTGTCCCTCCTTTCCCCTTCTCTCCTACTTCTCACTACCACCCTTCCTCACTCCTTACCCTCCTTCTTTCTCTCTCCTTGCCACTATTGTCCAGCCCACTCATTTCCCCTTTCTCTCGTTCTCTCTCTCTCCCCTCATCTCAGCTCATCTATCTATTCACGCTGGCTCACTACATGTCCTTCATTATTCTCTATCTTTTGTTCTAATATTTATTCGACATTTCATGTCTATATGAACTTTCCTCCCCACCAGTTTTATTCCGTCACTCGCGATTCCCCATTTTTGTTGCTTTGCTTTTAGAATCTCTTATTTGCCTTACTGAAAATTATATTTTGTTGCATTTCCTACGTTACCTTAAGTTGCCTTTGCCATAATAGGAAGACAGATCAAAATATCTTTGGTCCATTATCATTTTTCCCTTTATAAAATATAAAGTTGATGACTAAGACACATGTGTAACAGTTAGGTATCTTTATCTTTCAAACATTTCGCCTACACAGTAGGTTTCTTCAGTCAGGTACATAAGCAGTAAGTGTGATAGTGAAATGAAGATGTAATTAGTCCATCAACCTTGGATGAATAGTATTTGAGGTGGTCAGTCCCTCTGCCTGGAGAAGAGTTCAGCTCCGTGGAGCTGAACTCTTCTCCAGTGTGTGTGGTTGTGATTCCCCCAGTGTGTATGTGTGTAGTTGTGTTTCCATCAGTGTGTGTTTGTGTTGTGATTCCAAAGTGTGTGTGTTGTGATTCCCAAGTGTGTGTGTGTTGTGATTCCCAAGTGTGTGTTGTGATTCCTCCAGTGTGTGTGTGGTTGTGATTCTCCCAGTGTATGTGTGATAACAAGAGTGCAGCTGTGATTCCCACCAGTGTGTGTGTGTGTGGTTGTGATCCCCCCAGTGTGTCTGTGGTTGTGATTCCCCCAGTATGTGTGTGTTGGGATTCCCCCAGTGTGTGTGTGTGTGTTGGATTCCCCCAGTATGTGTGTGTTGTGGATTCCCCCAGTGTATGTGTGTGTTGTGATTCCCCCAGAGTGTGTGTGTGTTGTGATTCCCCCAGTGTGTGTGTGTGTGTTGTGATTCCCCCAGTGTGTGTGTGTGTGATAGCAAGAGTGCAGCTGTGATTCCCACTAGTGTGTGCGAAGGACATAAAGACGACGTTGAATGACTATTCTCCCAAGAACTTTTAAGCAAAAATCCTACTATTAGAATTAGAAGTAGTAACAGTTATAGTAATAGTAGCAGAAATAGCAATAGTAGCGCTAGTAGTAGTAGTAACAGCAGAAGCAGCAGCAGCAGCAGCATTAAGATATCCCAATTTTTTATCTTCATATTCTATCAAATAAGTCCACCTTACCTTGCACGGGGTTACTGTCTCTCGCAAAATGTATAAAAATTCACAAATATACAGAAAAATGCATTTATACAAAATGCAGTAATGTGACTGTGGTTCATCATTATGGCACGGTATGTCTTCCTCTCTCTCTCTTTCTCTCTCTCTCTTGCTCTCACTCTCTTTCTCTCACTCTCTCGCATGGGCGTCGCCTGGTTGGAGTTGCAATCACAATTACTGAAGTACTTCCTAATGCACCGGACACCAAACTTTTCCTCCTCATCATCATCAACACTGCAGCATCCCTGAATCTCCCATCCTGCTCATCTCCTTAGAAAGAGAGTTATATTTATATATATATATATATATAGTTCAAAATTTATTTGTTTTCCCTACTTATATATATATCAAGTAGGAAAAACGAATAAATTTTGAAATATTTGCCGTGGTACGTAGTTATAAATGTTTCAGTGGATGTTTAGTCAAAATTGTGAATATTTTTCTCCGGATACATGACAGTGTCGCCAATAAAACGTAGGAAAAGTCTGCATTATTGAAACAATGAAAAACAAAATTCAGAAAAAACTTATCGGTCAGGAGATTATGTTCTTTGGACTTCATCTCATGACTGGTTTTGACTGAACCTTTAGTTATTATACATCAACCCGTAACTCCTAAATATTTTTTTCAATTATCCCATAACTCTTTTTCACTGGCAAATTATAATTACATCCATAAATACCTAATAGTAAAAAAAAAAAAGGTACGTGTGTGTTAGCTGACTAGAACCACTGTAGCTTTTGGTCATCTGACCGAGGCCTTCCACTGGCTGACCAGTCCACCCCTTTCAAAATCATAGTTACAACCATTAGCTTTTAATTTGTTAATATGAAACAATATGCGGCTTATGCCATTTATTGACAAGATTTGGTCTACCAAAAATGGCTTATAGTGTTTTATTGATATACAAACAATGATAATATTGTCTGGGAAAACATTTCTCCTGGAAGCGTTTAAATGTTTGGGTAAAGTGTATTGACAGTCGCGATGCGCTGCGACTCTATTTCACATGAATGTTCCTCCCCCTCCCCCCCAGGCTTCGTTCATCACTCTTCAGTCCCCCTAGAATCATCCCCCCCTCAACCCCTTACATCTCTCCACACCTCATATACCTTAGCCCTCGTACTCCCCACCTCTCACATTCCTCATACTATCCCACACCACAACCATCCCTCACGCCTCAAATAGAATCACACACCTTACATTGGAACACACGCCTCACATTGAAACACACGCCTCACATTGGAACACACGCCTCACATTGAAACACACGCCTCACATTGGAACACACGCCTCACATTGAAACACACGCCTCACATTGGAACACACGCCTCACATTGGAACACACGCCTCACATTGAAACACACGCCTCACATTCGAACACACGCCTCACGTCTCTCATACCCTTTCTTGCTTTGGAAATCAGCGGCACTTGAAGGGAGTGTATACAAGATAAGCAATGAGGGAGAGAGGGAGGGAGAGGTATTGAGTGGGAAGAGGTAGAGAGAGAGAGAGAGAGAGAGAGAGAGAGAGAGAGAGAGAGAGAGAGAGAGAGAGAGAGAGAGAGAGAGAGAGAGAGGTTTTAAGTAGAAGAGAGAGAGGGGGAAAGCGAGGAATTTTGAGTAAGAGAAGAAAAAACTGAGGCATTTGTAACAGAAGAGCAAACTTTCAGGGATAGATGTACGGAGAAAGAGAGTGAGAGAGATGTGGAGGGTAGCGTGTTAAAGGGAGAGGTTGTGGAGGGTCGTGAGTTGAAAGTTGGGGGTGCGGAGGGGAGATAGTTAAAGGGCCGGGTGTGGTAGGGAACGGGTTAAGGGCCGTATACGACCCTTAAGGGACTATGTGTGGAGGGGACCGGATTAAGGTGAAGCATGTGAAAGGGAGCAAGTTAAAGGGAAGGAACGGAGAGCGGGTTAAAGGGAGGGGTGTGGAGGGAAGCGGACTAAATGGAGGGGTGTGGAGGGATGCGGACTAAAGGGAGGGGTGTGGAGGGATGCGGACTAAAGGGAGGGATGTGGAGGGTAGTGGACTAAAGGAAAGGGTGTGGAGGGTAGCGGACTAAAGGGAGGGATGTGGAGGGTAGCAGACTAAAGGGTGGGGTGTGGAGGGAAGCGGACTAAAGGGAGGGGTGTGGAGGGTAGCACACTAAAGGGAGGGGTGTGGAGGGAAGCGGGTTAAAGATCAGCAGCAGGTGTGGAGGGCCGGCGCTGGAGCACACACCAAACACTTCCTTTAATATCCAGAGTGAAGGAAGGCCTCCCCCCAGACACTACAGATAAGAATACCACTGAAGGAGACCGTCCCACGCGAATGTTTGTCAAAACACACACACACAGGAAGAGGCGGGGCCAGGAGCTGTGAATCGACCCCTACAACCAGAAATAGGCAAGTACACACACACACACACGCCACACTTGATAAACGTTAAAATACTAACCCACTCGTTGTATGATTTCCTTTTGTTTATGGCAGAGAGATGATTGTATCTTGTGTGCGTTGCTCTCTACGTCACAACACGATGGTAAAATGCAAAGAATTGCGTGAGAGAGAAGGAAGATAGGGAGGAGGGGGAGGGGGAGTCGTTGCTGTGGTGGAAAACTGGAGAGGTGGAGGAGCGGGAGGAGGGGAAAGAGAAGGGGTACAGGGGAAGGAGATTGGAGGTGATGATAGACAAGAGAGGTGGATGACTGAGAGATGGAATGGCGAGGGATGATTGCGGATGAAGCGATGGGTGAACGGGAGAGATGTGTAGTGGAGGAGGGGTGAGTGAAGGGGGGAGTGTGGAAGAGTGTGGAGGAGAAAGTGGAGGAGAGAGTGGAGGGGTGCATGGAGGACAGAGTGGAGAAGAGTGTGGAGGAGAATGTGGAAGATAAAGTGGAAAGAGTGGAGGGGTGTGTGGAGGATGGAGAGGAGAAAGTGGAGGAGAATGTGGAGGATAAAGTGGAGAGAGTGAGGGTGTGTGGAGGAGAAAGTAAAGAGAGTGGAGGGGTGTGTGGAAGAGACAGAGTGGAGGAGTGAACGGGAGAGGTAAGTGAAGGGTTGGAGAGGGAATGGTGGAGCATGGGTGGAGGGGGATTTATGAGGATCTGAAGCGATGAATGGAGAGGGAAGGGGGTAGGGGAAGAAGCGAATGAGGTGTATGGGAGAGGAGGAGAAGCGATGACTTAAAGGAGTGAGAAGTAACGGATGGGAAGAATAAGTGGAGAATAATCAAAGATTATTTACATTGTTTTCTGAAGTACTAAATCCACAAGTTTTTGAGGTCTGAGTCAAAAATAGCTCCAGATTCCTTGCAACGAGAGACCTTCCTTAGCATGAAGGCACCTCAGTGAAGGGTGGGGCTGCAGGTGGTTGGTGGTGACGAGTTGGGAAGAACATTCACTGTAGATAAAAAATTAGACACATATGCAACATCTGGGTATCTTTATTGTAGACGTTTCGCCCTCCAGTGGCTTCATCAATACAAATTCAAGGACAATGGGGAAACAGTAGAACTATACACAAAAGACGAGGTAATCTGTCCCTCAGTCTTGGAGTTAGTGAAGAGCAGCGTAGTCCTGAAGACGACGCTGCTCTTCACTAACTATAAGGGACTGATTACCTCGTCTTTTGTGTATAGTTTTATTGTCTTCCCATTATGTCCCATTATATCTATTTCTTCATCAGCACATTCATTTTTTCTAACTAACATCATTAGGTATACTGATGCTATTTACCTAGCAGGTACTGGTGTTTCTTACGTATAGAATATGACATTACAAAATGATTATAGCTTTCTAACATAGGGGATGTGGCACTGGTGAGAATATATTGAGGGAGGAGAATGGCGGGGATGGAGGAGAAAGTGGATAAGGAGAATGAAGAGGAGGAGAGATAGAAGAGGGTGAGTTTGGTCTCGTGACTAAGGGGTCAAGATTGGGTTTCAAGGCGCCCTCACAATTGTCATTCTGATTTTGGTGTGGAGGAAATCGAAGCTTGATCTAATTTCATGGCCCGGCTGGACTTGGAGAACTGTCGCGAGGCGCTGGGGAGAGTGGGAGCTGGGGAGAGTTGATGCTGGGGAGAGTTGGTGCTGGGGAGAGTTGGTGCTGGGGAGACTTGATGCTGGGGAGAGTTGGAGCTGGGGAGAGTTGATGCTGGGGAGAGTTGGTGCTGGGGAGAGTTGATGCTGGGGAGAGTTGGTGCTGGGGAGAGTTGGTGCTGGGGAGAGTTGGTGCTGGGGAGAGTTGGTGCTGGGGAGAGTTGGTGCTGGGGAGAGTTGGTGCTGGGGAGAGTTGGTGCTGGGGAGAGTTGGTGTTGGGGAGAGTTGGTGCTGGGGAGAGTTGGTGCTGGGGAGAGTTGGTGCTGGAAGAGTTGGTGCTGGGAGAGTTGGAGCTGGAGAGTTGGTGCTGGGGAGAGTTGGAGCTGGGAGAGTTGGTGCTGGGGAGAGTTGGAGCTGGGGAGAGTTGGTGCTGGGAGAGTTGGAGCTGGGGAGAGTTGGTGCTGGGAAAGTTGGTGCTGGGAGAGTGCTGGAAGTTGGAGAGTTAGCAGTTGGTGTTGGGGAGAGTTGTTGCTGGGAGAGTTGGTGCTGGGAAGAGTTGGTGCTGGGAAGAGTTGGTGCTGGGAAGAGTTGGTGCTGGGAAGAGTTTGTTGCTGGGAGAGTTGGTGTTGGGGAGAGTTGGTGCTGGGGAGAGTTGGAGCTGGGGAGAGTTGGTGCTGGGGAGAGTTGGTGCTGGGGAGAGTTGGTGCTGGGGAGAGTTGGTGCTGGGGAGAGTTGGAGCTGGGGAGAGTTGGTGCTGGGGAGAGTTGGTGCTGGGGAGAGTTGGTGCTGGGGAGAGTTGGAGCTGGGGAGAGTTGGTGCTGGGGAGAGTTGGTGCTGGGGAGAGTTGGTGCTGGGAAAAGTTGGTGCTGGGGAGAGTTGGAGCTGGGGAGAGTTGGTGTTGGGGAGAGTTGTAGCTGGGGAGAGTTGTAGCTGGGGAGAGTTGTAGCTGGGGAGAGTTGGTGCTGGGGAGAGTTGTAGCTGGGGAGAGTTGGTGCTGGGAAGAGTTGGTGCTGGGGAGAGTTGGTGCTGGGAAGAGTTGGTGCTGGGGAGAGTTGTTGCTGGGGAGAGTTGGTGCTGGGGAGAGTTGGTGCTGGGGAGAGTTGGTGCTGGGGAGAGAAAAATTAGGAAGAGACGAAAGAAACAAAGAGGTAGGCAAGAAGAGAAAATGAAAAAAAAGTTATTGCAGGGAAAAATAAATATCAGAAGACCTCATGGTCTCTATAGAAGCGGCATCATCAGAGAGGGCGGTGGTTCGATCCCCGGAAGAAGGCTCGAACCTATATGGCTTCGCACGATTTCATAATACACACAAAACATTTTTTATATAAAAATATTAATATAACAAAATATTACTACCACTATGACCAGAATGACTGATTCTGTTTACTTCTTGACCTAACATCAAGGTTGCAATGACCAAAGCAATTTTTTTATACTACATGTGCATATTGCTTGTTCTTAAAAGGCTGTATTTTTTTTTTTGCATTAATATAATTTGGCTGCCAAAAAATGCTTTACTCACGTTTGTGTTGCAGCTCATAGCTCAGGGTTTTTAAGGGTATCCACTTTGGGTTTGAAGTAGTAGTTTTTTTCCTGAGTGTGTTAGAGATTGTTTAGTATCGTGGAGGCTTAAAAGAGATCTCTTAGTTTTCCTTTCCCGAGAAAATACTAATTAGGTGTTTAAATCCTTCTTTACAAGCGTGTTTCTAGTTTTGAATCTCAGCCACTCCAAGGCTGTAGGCAGGGACAGGTTGATTAAAAGGGAAGACAAAAAAAGGGAGGGGGAGGGATAAAGGGAAGGGAAGGAGAAAGGGAGAAAGGGAAGGGAAGAGATAAGGGAGGGGAAGGGAGAAAGGGAGGGGAAGGGAGAAAGGGACGTGGACATTTCTGTTCTCACGAATTTTTGTTGAGTTTCATCACTTAAGCAATAATCAACCGTCGCTTTTGGCTCCTAAACTCTTGGTTGTTTATTATGGTTACATTTAAAACTCATCCAGCTCATTGCACTTCCTTGCTGGGACTGAAGTACTTCTTGACGTTCCTGTGGCTTCTATCTCTGCATCTTTGCCGTATTTTCTTGCATACCAATCTGTCTCAATCTGCTCATTAAATCTCTCTATATTTTACATGTGTGTGTGTGTGTGTGTGTGTGTGTGAGTGTGTGTGTGTGTGTGTGTGTGTGAGTGTATGTGTGTGTGTGTGTGTGTGTGTGTGTGTGTGTGTGTGTGTGTGTGTGAGTGTATGTGTGTGTGTGTGTGTGTGTGTGTGTGTGAGTGTATGTGTGTGTGTGTGTGCACGCGTTCCTGTGTATGCGCTCATGCGTGGTTGCTTGTGTTGTGATAGAGGGCGTGATATCCAGGTCGTGATGCTTGCTTGGATGTGCTAACCACGATAAACGAAAGCAGTACGGTGATAGTATGTAACAATGGGTCTTACTAGCCACTCGCAGAGGAAGGCGGGGGGAGGAGGAGGAGGAGGAGGAGGAGGAGGAGGAGGAGGAGGAGGAGGAGGAGGAGCAGGATGAGGAGGAAGAGAAGGAGGGAAGAGGAGGAAGAGTAAGAGGGAATATTTATAAACATTATAATCTCGTAGCAGACGAGTAGGACTGAACCTAGCGCTACAAGTATCCCAGGGCTGCTGAAGCATTCAACTCAGTGCCCTACATCGTTACAACAGATGATTTCCTAAATAAATTGAACTGAAGGTTTGGCTGTTTACCTTCACATGTCATTTGTCGGCCAAGAGATATAATATTTGTAAACGTACCATCCGTTTGTGGTGTCTGAATATTCTAAACATCTCCCATAACAAAAAAAAAAATTGTGGCAAGACGAAATTATTCCTTTATAATCACGCACTACGAGAGTTTCTTATATATATATATATATATATATATATATATATATATATATATATATATATATATATATATATATATATATTATGGATAACTAAACTGTAATGAACACTTATCAATGCTCAACAATAACCCAGAGACAAAAACTCAGAAGATTAATTGGTCTGTATATTTCGATCCACTTCTGCTGAAGAGGATCCCTGAAGGGGATCGAAATGTACATACCCATTAATCTTCTGAGTTTCTGTCTCCATGTCGGTTATTATATATACATGTTTGGCTTTAATATGCTAAATATTCTGGTTTCCTCTGATTTCATTCATCTTTATTTGGTTGGCGATAATTAATTCTGCTCTTTAATTATTGTTAGTCATATTGATTATGTGCTGCTGAGAGGGTAGACAATGCCAGGGTTGTGTGAGGGAGGCGCGAGGAGACGCAGAGAACCCGGGGATGGAGAGAACCCTGGGTAGGAGAGAGAGAGAGAGAGAGAGAGAGAGAGAGAGAGAGAGAGAGAGAGAGAGAGAGAGAGAGAGAGAGAGAGAGAGAGAGAGAGAGAGAGAGAACCCGGTACATGGTGCTTGCAACGAAGCCCTTATTAGTGAGACTAAGATTTCAGACACATTGAAAAAGCTTCCCATATTTGCTTGTAACATAAAATTTAAACTGTAAATATTCGCTTCTACGGCAAAATCTAAATCTAAAGACGGCCGTCACCTCTAACTACCCATCAGCCTCCCCACTGACCCCACCTTCACCTCTTCATACGTGCGTCATGTCGCTGGTAAATAAACATGATCATGAACTGGCCATATTTTGGATAATTCGCTTCTCAAAAGTCGAAAGTAATGTATCTGTGGAAGGTGTTATGGTAAATATTTTCGTGCTGTTTTGGTTGATATGTTGTCACTGTGGTTGTTGGGTTGGTTGTCGTGGTATTGTTGGTGGTAGCAATTATGATACTGGTGGTAGCAATTGTGATACTGGTGGTAGCAATTGTGATACTGGTGGTATCGATGGTGATAGCAGTTGAAGCCTTGGTGGTAGAGGTAGCAGCGGCGGCGGAAGGATTGTGCTAACACCAGTGTTTACCAGTGAGTTGACCTGTTCAGAAATTTATATCCCGTAGTTCTGATATAAACAGCCTATAGTTCTATAAGAACTTCATATGCGGTACTTCTGCTGTAAAATAGCTATGTATATCTCTCGTGTAATAGCAGGAAAATAACCTATACCTTGGTGCTATAGTTCCTGTGGCTGCATAATAGGACCTACAGTATATCATGGTACTATAGCTCTTGTGGAATACAAAACTACCTATACCGTGGTACTATAATTCTTCTGTACACAATAATCTGTTTATTGATTCAGTTATTTAGTAGTGGCCCTCGCCAAAAAAAAAACCATATTGCTTGATTCAAACTATTCTTGTGTACAAACTGGCTTAATCTTGGTACAGAACCTTAGTTCTTGTGGTCAAAAAACTTCCTTATTGCTTGGTACTATAGTTCTTGTTTAAGCAACAGACTAACTTTATTTGGGAAATATACTTATTACGGACAAAAAAAAAAAACAGATCTTGGTATTGCAATACTTGTGGACACAAACTACCTATAGCTGATTTCTTTAGTTCTTTATTGTAAGAAAATCTTCCTGTAACTCGGCTCGGCTCTGGCTGACACGTGAGGAGACACTAGGATACATTTATTATGAAACGTTTCAGTCCTGGGACCTTGATCAAAGTCCCAGGATCGAAACATTTTCTTATAAATATGTCCTTGTGTTTGCTATTACCAAGGTTTATACCAGCAACTATGAAGCAACAGAGATGACAGCTATAATGAGACGGAAGTGCAGACAGTCATTGGAAAGGAGTGATGGCAGCCATGAGAAAGATGAAGTGATGGCAGCCATGAGAAAGATGAAGTGATGGCAGCCATGATGAGAGAGAGACTATACTCAACTCTCATTAAAAATGAAGAGTGAGGCAGCCGCCTGCCACCACCATTACACCAAGCAGCCACTGCTGGCACAGCTCTGCATTACCTCTTTTTAAATGAGGGGAGAGGGACGGGAGAGGGGAAAAATGAGTCGTGAGAGGAGGGGAGAGAGACTAGGAGGAGAGGTAAGAGGGGAAGGAGGGAGAGAGGAGGGAAGGTAGGAGGAAGGGAGGGAGAAAGACGAAGGAGAGGAATGAGGGAGACAAAAAGGAGAGAGAGAGAGAGAGAGAGAGAGAGAGAGAGAGAGAGAGAGAGAGAGAGAGAGAGAGAGAGAGAGAGAGAGAGAGAGAGAGGAAGGTAAAGAAACAAGGAAAAGATATGAGAGAGGAGAGGAGGAGAGGTGGGAGAAGGAGAGAAACGAGGAGGGAAGGAGGGAGGGAGTAAGGGAGGGAGTAAGGGAGGGAGTAAGGGAGAGACAACCAACAAGTTGGGAAGCTTAAGAGGAAGGCGTGTCAGGCAGGGAGGGAAGAAAGGAGGGAGAGAGGGAGAAAGGGAGGGAGAGAGGAAAGGACGGTGGGAAGGAGGGTAGAAGGGAAGGGAGGGAGGGAAGTTCATAACTTATTGATCCTTACTTTCTTTGTGCTTGTCAGGCTCTGTTTAGTCATGCCAGGTCCTGTCACGCTGCCCCCATGCAACGCCCTGTACAGCTCCCTTGCAACGCCCTGTACAAAATGCCATGCACGCCCCTGTACACACCTGCCCCCTGCAACGCCCCTGTACACACCTGCCCCCATGCAACGCCCCTGTATACACTCCCATGCAACGCCCACACGCCTGCCCCATGCAACGCCCCTGTACACACCTGCCCCCCATGCAACGCCCCTGTACACGCCTGCCCCCTATGCAACGCCCATGTACACGACTGCCCCCATGTAACGCCCATGTACACCCTGCCCCCATGTAACGCCCCTGTACACGCCTGCCTCCCCATGCAACGCCCTGTACACGCCTGCCCCCTTACAACGCCCCTGTACACGCCTGCTCCCCATGCAACGCCCCTGTACACACCTGCCTGTGTCACACGTACACATATCTGTTCCTGCACTCTGTCAGAACGATACTTGGGGCTCTAAATAATTCTACAGGTCTATTTACTTATAGTAATTCGCCTTCCCTCTAAGTATGGGTTAATCGCTTGCACCTATTCACTTTTTTTCAAGTATACTTATTAACCCTTCCATCAATATTAAATAATTTTTATGTATAAAAAAAAAAAAAAGAATTGACACTCATAAATCATAATACTAAAGACAATAGTGTACTCTTACGTATCTGTACAACTCAAGTTTAGACAGCGATAAACACGAAGCAGACGAATAAATGATCAACATGCTCATCAGGCAAGGTTTTCCCAAGGACTTTGCGACCTATGCAGTGGCGGCGGAGGAGCCTTGGGCAGCACCTAACAAGGATGTCTGGGGAAAGGGAAAAAGGTGCCGATGGAAAACAATGGACATATGTTCATATAGAGGCAAAGCTTCCAGACCAGGAACTCTCGTATCTATCTTCCTCCTCATCACACCTTCGTGTGGCTGTACTCTCTCAGCCTCACTGTCATTTCTGTGCCCAGACTCTCCGAAGATCTTTCCGCTCTGGTCAGACCTCTGGTTATATCGCTCTCATAAATGGTTATAGATGCATACTTGTAAAGGCTACTAAGTGTCGTATGAGCTATATATTAATATAGTCCTGCTACATAGGACTTACATATATATATATATATATATATATATATATATATATATATATATATATATATATATATATATATATATATATATCTGCCACGTAGGAGCTACGTCTTAATGTATATCAACCATGTATCAGTAACGTACGTAAACGTACTTCCCTGGTAGAGGTGACAGTGCATTCCTACATGGTTCTTCAGAGAATGTAGGAACACTTGCCCTACCAAGATTAATAAAACCTGGCGGGCCTAGGTAGAGAGCCACAATGCAGAGTGAATTTATAGTTTTCATCTTGACAGCCAGTGTTTTATGGCCTCTATTGACTGTGTGTGTGTGTGTGTGTGTGTGTGTGTGTGTCTACCTGGAGGGCATTCCAGGGATCAACGCCCCCCGGCCCGGTCCACGACCAGGCCTCCCGGTGGATCAGGGCCTAATCAACTAGGCTGTTACTGCTGGCCGCACGTAATCCAACGTACGAACCACAGCCTGGTTGATCCAGCACTGACTTTAGGTGTCTGTCCAGCTCCCTCTTGAAGACAACTAGGGGTCTATTGGTAATTCCCCTAATGGTTTGTGGGAGGCTGTTGAACAGTCTTGGGCCCTTAACACTTATGGTGTTTTCTCTTAGTGTACTAATGGCGCCCCTACTTTTCATTGGGCGTATGTTGCATCGCCTGCCAAGTCTTTTGCTTTCGTAGGGAGTGATTTCTGTGTGCAGATTAGGGACCAGTCCCTCTTAAGATTTTTCAGGTGTAGATTATGAAGTATCTCTCTCGCCTGCACTCCTGTGAGTACAAGTCTATCTGTTGTTTTGCCTCAGAAACTTCTCTGTCTACATACTAGTTGATGGTTCCGTGAATCATGGCCCCCGTGGCCCAGTCCCATACCAGGTCACTAAGTTGACTACCTATCCTGGAGACAGTCTCGGAGGTTAATGCCCACACTGCATGGTCTCAGACCAGGCTTCCCGGTCAACCATAATGTTGGGACTGGTTGCACATTGTCAGTCGTGGGCACCACAGACCGACTGGTCTGATATTTTTTTTTTTTTACAGAAAGTTATCAAGTGCTCTCAAGAAAGGAGGTCAGGAGTCCAACAGCAATTTCCTCACAGTAATTCTGCACCGTCTGCCAAGGCCTGGTCACGGACTGGGCCGCGGGGGAGTTGACCCCTCGAAACCCCCCTCCAGGTATACTACAGGAATACCTCTCGCTCTGGTAGGGAGTAATTTCAGTGTGCGAATTTGGCAGATTCTTAACTTGAAAAAAAGAAGAAAAAGCTAGAAGTTTACTGCTAAAAATCTCAACAAGATAGAAATTATAATATTAAATTAATCACAACTATCACTACCAGAGTCTCAACTTCCACCACCACCACTACCACCACTACCACCACTACCATCACCACCACTACCACCACCACCAGTACCACCACCACCACTACCACCACCACTACCACCACCACTACCACCACCACTACCACCACCACTACCACCACCACCACCACCACCACCAACACCACCACCATCACCACCACCAACACCACCACCACCACCAACACCACCACCATCACCACCACCACCAGTACCACCACCACCACCCCACCACTAACCACTACCACCACTACCTCCACCACCACTACCACCATTACCATCACCACCACTACCACCACCACCACCAACACAACATCCGTTTCAGCATAATGCTGCAAACCTTATTTATGTTGAAGAATTTTTCCTGGGCTTCTCTACGGTGCATTTAAAAGCACAATAAAGAATTAATTACACTGGCATTTACACACAGCACTCTTAGTAGTGAGAATTATGATGCATCCTAAACTCTCGTCTTCTGCCTCATGTCTCTCCATCCCTCCCTCCCTCCCCTCTCTCCATTCCTCCCTCCCACCCTCCATCTCTTCCTCCTCCCTTCCCTCTATCCTTATCTTTTTTCCTTCATTTCTTCCTTCTCTCCATCCTTATCTTTTCCCCTGCCTCTATCTTTCCCTCTCTCGTCTCCATCTCTCCCTACTTCCTTCCCTCTATACCTCTATAAATGTGCTTTTGCGATCCATTTATATACCAAGTTATCGGTTAAAGTCCCACGTCCTCAGGGATATTTTTTTTTCTTCCCCAGTTTTCAGGGTGGACGCGGGGGAAAATATTCTCAGGGAAATAATATGCCATGAAATATGTACAGGGAATTGTGTGAGGGAAAAATTGTCCGTTTCCAAAAAATTACAGCGGAAAAAAATATGCGCTGAAATAATTTACAAGAGAAATAATGTGCCGGGGGAAGGGAGGGGGGCAAATACGTGCGGCGGGGGAAAAATATGCTCGGGGAAAAATGTAAATAAGGAAATACGCGTCTTGGGCAGGAAAAATTATGTTAGTGGGCCAAAAATGTGTGTTGGTAAGCTATATTAATGGAATAAATATGGGAAGACAGATATTTTAGAAAAAAAAAAGCAACAACGGAGGTTGGAGAGAAATATAAACCGAGAGAGGGGGATGGGATACATAGGTTAGGAAAATATACTGAGAAAAATAACTTGGGGAAAATAGAGGTTGGGGGAAGAAATATAAAGAAAAATGTGGAGAAAACTCGATGTAAAATAAATGTTGGGAAAGGATGCGAGACAGAGCAAAAGAACTAATGGAAAAGATTAACTGTTCTCGTGCAGTGAAGAGAGAGAGAGAGAGAGAGAGAGAGAGAGAGAGAGAGAGAGAGAGAGAGAGAGAGAGAGAGAGAGAGAGAGAGAGAGAGAGAGAGAGAGAGAGAGAGAGAGAGAGAGAAAGGGGGGAGAGAGAGAGCACAGACCTCAATTTTAATGTAATTACAGAACATATAAACTAATCTTTGTTTACATCACCGCCTACCATCAGCTGTGACAGTGTTACCACATCATGGGAAAACAAACACAAATGCAGTATGATGCGATCCTCTATTGACAACGTTTCGCCCACACAGACTTTAAAAAGTCACAGCAGATCTACCTGGGTAAAGAGTAAATGTGTATATATAAGGTGGATAATCCTGGGTAGGTTGGATTTGAGACGGACCATCTTATCGGTATTTTATACAATTTATCACCGATACAGCATCATAATGATATACTGCTAGATTTAGCAGCGAAGATTTCTCTTACACAAGTTAAAATGAGCTTTGGTTTAGTCCTACGTCGAGGATTGAATGAGTAGGGGCCAAAAAGTTGATAAATGAGACATTCCGCCAGGCAGTGGCTTCTTCAGTCCAGTGCAGAGGAAAGTGAAAGATGAGGAGGAGTTTGAGGTGATCAGTCCCTCAGGCTGGAGTCGATACGTTCAGTCCATCAATCTTGAAAAAAGTGGGGTAAGGGAGAAAAGTGTTATATGTCTGAGACGCGGAGGTACACGAGTAACCTGAAAAAAATGTCTGAAGGAGACTTGGAGATATTTGGAGTGTCTCTATGAGAATAAAAGGAACTGAAGTGTCTCCAACTAGACCTGAAATGGTCTGAACGGTCTCCTCCGGGATTACATTGACGAGACTTATAATGTCTTCAGCGGGATTTGGAATGACTAATTTGAACTTTTTATTTCTCTCTCTCTCTCTCTCTCTCTCTCTCTCTCTCTCTCTCTCTCTCTCTCTCTCTCTCTCTCTCTCTCTCTCTCTCTCTCTCTCTCTCTCTCTCTCTCTTTCTCTCATCAAACCGGCAGTATCCCACCGAGGCAGGGTGGCCCAAAAAGAAAAACAAACGCCTCTCTTTTTAACTTTAGTAATGTATAAAGGAGAAGGGGTTACTAGCCCATTGCTCTCGGCATTTTAGTCGCCTCATTACGACATGCATGGCTTACGGAGGAAGAATTTCGTTCTACTTTCCCATGGAGTGTATATATATATATATATATATATATATATATATATATATATATATATATATATATATATATATATATATATATATATATATATATAAAAAACTTGTTAATGTTTCACTAGAAATCATCAGTAGACTTTATTTACCATTACCAAGGTTAATTAGACGCCACAATTTCCTAAGAGGCAGTCATTACAATTGTCACCTGTCCAGATTGCCATTAATTGAAATCTCCTTAGGGACGCAGTTATAAATTCGCTTAATCTCTCACATTAATCAAGTTAATTGTCGGTGCCATAAAACACCTGGAAATGATCACCTGACAAAGCTAAGTCTCACAACATGAATGAACTATTAGTAACAATTAGTATTGTTTGCTTTTGGGATGGGGGTACCTTTTTTATCCATATTATATGTAGGGGCTTAGCGATTTTTTCTGGAAAATAATTGTAGGAACTATAATAATGATAATAACAGTAATAATAATTATAATAATAACAGTAATAATAATTATAATAATAACGGTAATAATAATTATAATAATAACGGTAATAATAATAATTATTATTTCCATTAGAAGTGGTAGTAATAGTAGTAACAGTAGTAGTAGTAGTAATAGTAGTAACAGTAGTAGTAGTAGTAGTAGTAATAGCAGTAGTAGCAACAGTAGTAGTAATAGTACTACTAGTAATAGTTTAGAGGTATAAAAGTCAACTCTCATCATCACTAAGACGGTGAGAGTTGACTTTTTAGAGTATTCCAAACTTACTGTGAACAAATTAATTACCTGAACACGCAGCCTCGATGACCCCCCGAGTATTCAATAGTCTTCAAACCCAAATAACCAACCAGTTAAGAGCGTGGGTTACTCAGCGCTCCATTAAACCCTCAAGCCAGAAGATCCTTCGAGGTTTTTATCCCCTAGAGTTGTGTAATTAGACATATACTAACGACCCTCACAAAGGACGAGTCACCTGTGTATTCTCACCTGACAGACCAGGAAATGTAGACAGTTTCCCCTTACATGTTCTTTAGCTTGTTGATGTGTGACCCACGATGCTTGTATTGATAAAGACGAGGTTTAGCATTAAGATGAAGAGGAAAATATGCAGGAGGGGGAAAAAGAGGCTAGCGGAAAGAGAAAACGAGGAGGAAGAGAAGGAGTAGAGGAAGTGACGAAGGGGATGGGGTGAGGAAAAGGAGAAAGAGGAGGTGAATGAGGACATTAAAGAGGAGGAGAAGGAGGAAGAGGAGGAGGGGGGGAAGTTAGTGGAGTTCCTGGGGAAGACAAAGGCTCTCCTGGGAACGACAACACTCAAACTGTTTCAGTTTTTGTTTAAATATTTGAGGTCAGAATAATATAGCAGAAGGCTCTCTCCCCACCCTCCACTCTCTCTCTGGTTACACTGCAGGCTTGAACAAAGTATGTGAAACAATTACCATGATGTATACAGAACCCTAAATTGAAATGAAATTAGTTTTTTTTTGCTATTGTCATCACAGCTCCGACTCCTCCATCTACTAAGGCCAACTAATTCCCAGTAGTTTGTATTTTCGTCAGTTTCTGCAATGAGCAATGCCTCTCTTGCATCGTATCTAGCTGAAGCCATATTTTTGGTGCTTTTCAACCGCTTCTTAAAGAACTGTATTGATATCGCGCTTGCATCTTCAATGAGCAAGCAGTTTCAGCGCTTCATAACCGCTAGAAACCTTTAAGCACATTTGTGTTGGACCGCTTGCCTCGGAGTTTCAAACTATTGAACCATCCCTACAATTCAGAGAGTTCCTCGTGTTTGACTGTCAAATTTGTTTAATGTTATAAAATTTAAAACGAAATCTCGTTGTATCCGCTTTCTAATGAGCAACATATTAAGTGTTTTTCAACAAATTGTTTGTTAATGAAAGCCCCTTAATTAATGATGGAGAGGAAACCTTGCTGTCGGCAAGGGGCTTTTGATCCAAAGAACTGGAACTACCGGGATCAGTGTTGATGATCTCCCATACCCCTGTGGTATTGCGCTTCCCTCATGAATGTAATAACTGTTATTTAGGGTAAGCGTGTCTGTCTGGCAATAAGAGGACGTAGGAGCCAGGTCACAGACCCCCCTGCAGGTGAGTCTTGTAACTCAGCCACCGCTATTCGGTACTTGCACCACAGGTACGCTTCACGTTATAAAACAGGTGTTAGCTCACAACATGCCTCTACAGATTGTATTGCGTGGGTGTACTGGAGATATGGACGGTCGTAGTGAAACACACAAGTGGGTGGTAACTATATATTGACAGTGTCTGCGAGGGGAACAGTACCCAGCCTAACCTGTCAGTACTATACCAGTCCAAGGAATGAGGGAGATGCCTGGCGGCGGGCGCACACATGCGCGGGTCTCTGACGTCACAAGTAGCAAGGGATCACAGTTATAACATAGCTGGTACTATATACATATCCTACACAAGTATATTACATAGGAGGATCAGTACACTACTGACAATTGTAATTCTTCCTCTTTTTTCAAAGCGCGTGTCGAGCGGTCAGAGAAGTGTGATGTGAATTGCTGGCAGAGTAAACATTCTCCACACACGAGAGAGAGAGAGAGAGAGAGGAGAGAGAGAGAGAGAGAGAGAAGAAATTCCCAACAAGAGAGCAGGATTTTGTTACAGAAAATGAGAATGGATTTAGGAAAGGTGGGTCCCGCCTAACTAATCTACAACAGTTCTATATCACAATAACGAAAGTGAAACAACAAGGAAAAGAATGGGTCGACTGAGTATTCGAAGAATGCGGAAAAGCATTTGTCATTCTGTTTCCCCGGAGACTGATTCACAAATCAGAGAAGCAAGCAGGGATAAGAAGTACAGTACTAGAGTGAATCACAGAACACGTAAACAACAGAAGACAATGGGTGAAAGTAAGGGCGGGGACTTTTCAGGATAGGAAAAGTGTAATAAGTGGGGATCCCCAAGGATCAGTACCAAAACCAAAACCTTTCTTAATACATTCTGTCGGAGCGCAGTGTGGACCCCCACAACTACCAGTCTGACTTACTGACTGGATCATTAGTTTCTAATTAGCCTCAATCTGTGATGGACGATAAGACGCCCATCTCTTCTTATTTTCTTACTGTGTTATGTCGTCTCCCTCAATCACTCTTTTTTCGACATACCAAATGCAATACGTAGGAATGATACGAATAGCAAATTAAAAATAAACCCGAATGTGAAATATTTTAATAAATGTAATGTGGAACATGAAATAACTGTAAATAACTGAGGAAGGGAGAGTTTATAGATGAGGGTAAAGGCGAAATTAAAAGTCTATTATAAAACACCTTACATTAGATCCTCCGTGTTGAGTCAGCATACCAAGACAGACAGAGGGTCCACCCAACATCATAATTCAGTGTAGAGTCTGACATCCAGTAGATAACAAGCAGGGAGGGGCAGGTATGGCACTGCTCTCAGTTATCCCTCACTGGGAGGCATCCCTCGAGATATTCTTCACTTGGCTGAAACATTCATATTCCTCACAGTGTAAGTGAACTGCTAGAGGGACTTAAATCACGCGTTTCACTGTTTGCTGATTTTGTAAACTTAATTAGAAGAATTAAGATGGAAAGACTTGGACAAGGTGCAAAAGTGATCAAATAAGTGGTTACTGGAGTTCAACCCAAACAAGTGCGAGATCATGAAAACTGGGAGTATGGAGAGAAGCCCAGAGACGGAATATAGCTTAAGAAAGGATAAATGACAAATATAGCTTATGAAGGATCTTGGAGTAAACACCACAACGAACATGTCTCCAGAACATAGGTAAATTGCGTTTCTGAGGCATATGCGAGACTGCTGCCTTCAGAAATATCAATACGTCAGGCCTGACATAAGTCTGGTCTGACAAATGCGTCAGGCCTGTCACTGAGTATACAGCACCAGAATGGAGCTTCCACCTGTCAAACAAGTACGAAAACTAGAAAAGGGTTTGCAACAATATTAGTCCCTGAGCAGAGGGGATTGAGTTATGAGGAGAGACTAAATGAAGTGAACCTGATGACTTTAAAAAGAGGAGTGGTAGGGAAGAGGTCACGCCATGATTGCAACATTCAATTTGACACAGCAGATAATGATAGATTTTCTGAGAAGCAAAGCATAAGGGCGAGGGGTTAAAGATGAAGCTTAAGGCAGACGAGCCACGGGAATATTAGTAAATATTTTTGTTTAGCTTCAGGGTGGTAAATAAGGGGACTGAGATGAAGAAGTACAGAGAAAAACCTCAATAACAGCATCAAGAGAAGGTATGATACGGCCCATGAGGACAAGAACCAATAATGCCGGCAATTGTAGTTTATGAGGATGGCCAAGAGCTGTCACACAGCCTCCCCCGGCATACAATTCGGCGAGTACAACACACACACACACTCACACACACACACACTCACACACTCACAGTCACAGACTTTTGAAAGGATGAACTTGAGGCAAGAATTGTGAGGTCCAACTTCTTTTTTCTTCTTCGTGTAAAACGTGTCATAAACTCACTCTCGTATAGTGGGTGGTGGTGAGAGGTACTGTGTTGGTGGGTGGTGGGTGGTAGTGGTTAGTGGGTGGAAGTGAGAGATATTGAGTGGGTGGGTAGATGGGTGGTGCAGTTAAAAAGGTAGTATGTTGTCAGTGGTGGTGGATCTTGTTGTGGGTGGTGGTGACGGTGGTTGTGGGTGTGGTGGGTGGTGGTGGGTGGTGGTGGGTGGTGGTGGGTGGGGGGGTGGTGGTGATGGTGGGTTGTGGTGGTGGTGGTGGTGATGGTGGTTGGTGGTGGTGGTGGTGGTGATGGTGGGTGGTGGTAATGGTGGGTGGTGCTGATGGTGGGTGGGGATGGTGGTGGTGGTGATGGTGGTGGTGATGGTGGGGGTGGTGGTGATGGTGGGTGGTGGTATGGTGGGTGGTGGTGATGGTGGGTGGTGGTGGGGGGTGGTGGGTGGTGGTGGGGGTGTGATGTGTTGTCTACCTGGAGTCTCCTGAGGGATTCCGGGATCAACGTCCCCGCGACCCGGTCTATGACCAGGCCTCCCGGTGGATCAGGGCCTGATCAACGAGACTGTTACTGCTGGCTGCACGTAGTCCAACGTGCGATCAGAAGCCCGGCTGATCTGGCACTTGTGGTGGGAAGTGCTAGGTGACTTTGTTGTAGGTGGTGGTAGGTGATGTGGTGGTGAAGGGGGAGAGGAGAGGGGGCGGACACCCCTTCAGTTCGCCCAAGTGAGAAACTGCTCTATTATCTTCTCCGATGTTGTTCGTATTGGCTCGTAATGTTAGGTGGCACAGGTGGCAGAGAGAGAGAGAGAGAGAGAGAGAGAGAGAGAGAGAGAGAGAGAGAGAGAGAGAGAGAGAGAGAGAGAAATGAAGAAGGGAAGCTGCAAGCAGCCGTGGGAACTGCAAGTCTGGCTGCGAGTAATGGAAAAAAAAACAATCACATTTTGAACTCAGTTTGTCTTAAGGAAATTAGCTCTCAGTCATGCATTAAATTTTATTCTGTGTGCGTCCATGTAGCTGATGAGTCTTGTGCTGACTCGCCTTGCCTTGATGAAGCCACGTGATTGATGGTCTCTCTCTCTCTATCTCTCTCTCTCTCTTTTTTAGAAAAAGATTTTACAAGGCTAGGTTAAGGATTCCTAACATTATTTACAAATTGAGAACTACTTCCTACATCAGCTCTCTCTCTCTCTCTCTCTCTCTCTCTCTCTCTCTCTCTCTCTCTCTCTCTCTCTCTCTCTCTCTCTCTCCACCTTCCTCCTCTTTCACTTTACTCCCTTGCTTCACCCTTCCTCTCATCTCCCTCATTATTTCCCTCTTCCTCGCTCCCACTCTCCTTTCCCTCATTATTGCTTCTCTAAGACTTCCAAATGGGGTAATAACTCATAGCAATCCCGTCCCCCACTTAGACAAATTGGGGGTATTTCTCATTTTCCCCTTATTATAAGTGTCTGCTCAGGGGGACTGCTGAGGAACCTGGGAGAAATACCCCCTCGCTATTTTTTGTCGTTTCTGGGGTAATAGATCTGTAGAGTGTTACTTCGATGCGCTGAAGAAGGTGGATGAGAAGTACAAGGAAAAACATAATAAGGAGAAGAATTATGAAGAGGAGGAGGAGGAAAAGGAGAAGGAACATGATGAAGATTAAGGGAAATGCTAGGAAAAGAATGATGATAAAGAATCAGAGGTGGAAAATAAGAAGGGAACAAAAATGGAGAAGATACAACAGGAAGAGGAGGAAGAGGAGGAGAAGGAGGAGGAGGAAGAGGAGGAGGAGGAGACTGGGAAGGAGGAGGATAGCGAAGGATTAGGAAGAGAGGACGTATATATACATTAGGAAAGGAAAAAATAATGAAATACTTTTTTTTTCATGCGTACAAATTCTTGCAAGAGAGCGAGCAAGTGTGTTTACCCGGAGCTGCGAGTGGTAGAGCGAGCAAGTGTGTTTACCCGGAGCTGCGAGTGGTAGAGCGAGCAAGTATGTTTACCCGGAGCTGCGAGTGGTAGAGCGAGCAAGTGTGTTTACCCGAGCTGCGAGTGGTAGAGCGAGCAAGTGTTTTACCCGGAGCTGCGAGTGGTAGAGCGAGCAAGTGTGTTTACCGGAGCTGCGAGTGGTAGAGCGAGCAAGTGTGTTTACCCGGAGCTGCGAGTGGTAGAGCGAGCAAGTGTGTTTACCCGAAGCTGCGAGTGGTAGAGCGAGCAAGTGTGTTTACCCGGAGCTGCGAGTGGTAGAGCGAGCAAGTGTGTTTACCGAAGCTGAGTGGATAAGCGGAAAGCAAAGGTGATTACTGAAGCGCGAGTGGTAGAGGAGGAAAGGGTTACCGGACTGAGAGTGGTAGAATGCTGAGCAAGTGTGTACGAAGATCAGAGTGGTAGAGGAACAATGTGGATACCCGGAGCGCGAGTGGAAGAGGCAGGGTACAAGGCGAGTGGTAGAGCGGCAAGGTGTAGGAGCTGCGAGTGGTAGGAGCGAGCAATGTGATTACGAAGCTGCGAGTGAGAGAGGCGAATTAGAAGTGTGTACTTTTCCGAGCTGCAATCTTGCAGAGAGCGAGCAAGTGTGTTTACCCGAGCTGCGAGTGGTAGAGCGAGCAAGTGTGTTTACCCGAAGCTGCGAGTGGTAGAGCGAGCAAGTGTGTTTACCCGGAGCTGCGAGTGGTAGAGCGAGCAAGTGTGTTTACCCGAGCTGCGAGTGGTAGAGCGAGCAAGTGTGTTTACCCGGAGCTGCGAGTGGTAGAGCGAGCAAGTGTGTTTACCCGAAGCTGCGAGTGGTAGAGCGAGCAAGTGTGTTTACCCGGAGCTGCGAGTGGTAGAGCGAGCAAGTGTGTTTACCCGGAGCTGCGAGTGGTAGAGCGAGCAAGTGTGTTTACCCGGAGCTGCGAGTGGTAGAGCGAGCAAGTGTGTTTACCCAGAGCTGCGAGTGGTAGAGCGAGCAAGTTGTTTACCCAGAGCTGCGAGTGGTAGAGCGAGCAAGTATGTTTACCCGAAGCTGCGAGTGGTAGAGCGAGCAAGTGTGTTTACCCGGAGCTGCGAGTGGTAGAGCGAGCAAGTGTGTTTACCCGAAGCTGCGAGTGGCAGAAGTCTGCTATTTAGTGTCACAACTTAGGAACGTGACAGTTGAGCCTCCGGTAGGTCACCGACGCTGGCCTGGATGAGCTCACACGCCATTCTGCGCATGTGCGACACTAAGTGCATGACGCCTGCAGGTCTTCCAGGTCAGCTACAAGGTAGAAGCCAAGCTCGTAGAATATGGCTGGCTAACATCACAACTATCTTAATAAAACCCGGCATAGCGATTGAGTAATCCTTCAACGCCTCTACTACGTTTCTCAAACCCAACCACAATGCTTCAGGAGGTCAACGCCCCCGCTGCCCGGTCCCAGATTAGGCCTCCTGGTTGCTGGCCTGATCGATCAAGCTATTAGTGCCCACCGTCTGCAGTCCAGCGTATGCACCAAAACCCGGTTGATCAGGAACTGTTTTGAGGAATCTGTTGAGCTCCCTCTTGAAGACAGGCAGGGGTTTGTTGGTGATCCCTCTTATGTATGAAGGGAGGGTTGTTGAAGAGTCGTGGTCCCTTAACACTTATTGGGTTCCCTCTCAGTGTACCCGTCGCTCTCCTGCTTTCCATTGGAGGTATCCTGCACCGTCTGCCAAGTTTTGTACTGTTGTTACTCTGAGAACCTGTCTACCTGCTTACATACATACATGCGTATATACATACATAAACAGACACACATATATACATACATACATACATTCATACGCACACACACACAGGGGTGTGTAACAAAAGCATGGAATTGACGGTGGGTAATAAATTAGGAAGCAAGACAGCGGAAGGGGTGGTGGGCCATAAAGTATGGGGGCAGTTTGTGGTGTGGTGGTCAGTGTGTGGTGGGCGTGGTGGGTCAGTGTGTGGTGGGCCAGTGTGTGGTGGGCGTGGTGGCATGTGTGGCGTGGGCAGTGTGTGGGCGTGGTGGGTCAGTGTGTGGAGGGCGTTGTGGGTCAGTATCTGGAGGGTGTGGTGGGTCAGTGTGTGGTGGGCGTGGTGGGTCAGTGTGTGGTGGGCGTGGTGGGTCAGTGTGTGGTCGGCGTGGTGGGTCAGTGTGTGGCGTGGTGGGTCAGTGTGTGGGCGTGGTGGGTCAGTGTGTGCGGCGTGGTGGGTCAGTGTGTGCGGCGTGGTGGGTCAGTGTGTGCGGCGTGGTGGGTCAGTGTGTGCGGCGTGGTGGGTCAGTGTGTGCGGCGTGGTGGGTCAGTGTGTGCGGCGTGGTGGGTCAGTGTGTGCGGCGTGGTGGGTCAGTGTGTGCGGCGTGGTGGGTCAGTGTGTCGGCGTGGTGGTCAGTGTGTGCGGCGTGGGGTCGTGTGGCGGCGTGGGGTCAGTGTGTCGGCGTGGTGGGTCAGTGTGTGCGGCGTGGTGGGTCAGTGTGTGCGGCGTGGTGGGTCAGTGTGTCGGCGTGGTGGGTCAGTGTGTGCGGCGTGGTGGGTCAGGTGTGCGGCGTGGTGGTCAGTGTGTGCGGCGTGGTGGGTCAGTGTGTGCGGCGTGGTGGGTCAGTGTGTGCGGCGTGGTGGGTCAGTGTGTGCGGCGTGGTGGGTCAGTGTGTGCGGCGTGGTGGGTCAGTGTGTGCGGCGTGGTGGGTCAGTGTGTGCGGCGTGGTGGGTCAGTGTGTGCGGCGTGGTGGGTCAGTGTGTGCGGCGTGGTGGGTCAGTGTGTCGGCGTGGTGGGTCAGTGTGTGCGGCGTGGTGGGTCAGTGTGTGCGGCGTGGGGGTCAGTGTGTCGGCGTGGTGGGTCAGTGTGTGCGTGGTGGGTCAGTGTGTGCGGCGTGGTGGGTCAGTGTGTGCGGCGTGGTGGGTCAGTGTGTGCGGCGTGGTGGGTCAGTGTGTGCGGCGTGGTGGGTCAGTGTGTGCGGTGCGTGGTGGGTCAGTGTGTGCGGCGTGGTGGGTCAGTGTGTGCGGCGTGGTGGGTCAGTGTGTGCGGCGTGGTGGGTCAGTGTGTGCGGCGTGGTGGGTCAGTGTGTGCGGCGTGGAGGGTCAGTGTGTGCGGCGTGGTGGGTCAGTGTGTGCGGCGTGGAGGGTCAGTGTGTGCGGCGTGGTGGGTCAGTGTGTGCGGCGTGGTGGGTCAGTGTGTGCGGCGTGGGGGTCAGTGTGTGCGGCGTGGGGGTCAGTGTGTGCGGCGTGGTGGGTCAGTGTGTGCGGCGTGGTGGGTCAGTGTGTGCAGCGTGGAGGGTCAGTATGTGCGGCGTGGAGGGTCAGTATATGTGGCGTGGAGGGTCAGTGTGTGCGGCGTGGTGGGTCAGTGTGTGCGGCGTGGTGGGTCAGTGTGTGCGGCGTGGTGGGTCAGTGTGTGCAGCGTGGTGGGTCAGTGTGTGCGGCGTGGGTGGGGTCGGAGGGTCAGTGTGCGGCGTGGTGGGTCAGTATGTGCAGCGTGGTGGGTCAGTGTGTGCGGCATGGTGGGTCAGTGTGTGCGGCGTGGTGGGTCAGTGTGTGCGGCGTGGTGGGTCAGTGTGTGCGGCGTGGTGGGTCAGTGTGTGCGGCGTGGTGGGTCAGTGTTTGCGGCGTGGTGGGTCAGTGTGTGCGGCGTGGTGGGTCAGTGTGTGCGGCGTGGTGGGTCAGTGTGTGCGGCGTGGTGATTCAACTCGCTGTATTCCTCCTAAACCCTTCATCAAATTCAACTCTTGAAGAACACGACACACTCCCTCTGAGTGTTTCTGCCGAGCAAGTCAAGAAACACGGCTTACTGTAAACACACATGATCTTATCCGTCTCATGTGACACCACGACACTACACCCATATGAGGGGCGCTGATTGGTTGCTTCCTGAGAGCAGAACCAACAGCCCGGAGACCAGAAAATAATAGTGATAGAATTAAAAAATATTTTCATTCTCCGTTTCTCGTTTCTACGAATACACTTTAAATAGGAAAACAAACTGACAGGTACATTTTCCCACCTCTAGTTTTCCCACTGACCTCCCCAACACGCTGACTAGAAGCAACAACGCATCCGTCATCACTTCCACTACTATCAAGGACCTTGCTAAGAGCGAAACATCCACCACGAAGCAGAAAAAGTACTAAACATCATTTCTTGCAATGGATATGATAAAAGCTTCATTGGATACTGAGCCAAGTTCCTATACTACACCTGTGGAGTTTGTCAACTTCCCTGTGATCAGCAGCACCGCCTCTAAATGGGAAGCACGTATTGGCCAGGGTAGATGCACAAGTATAGTAGTGTACCGTGACACGGGTCAAAGAAAACCAGTATACATGCAGACCACAAGATACAATGTGTCACCTCATAAAATGAACAGATAAACTAATTATTAAATAATACGAGTCAAATATAGATAATGATGTTTAGAATCTGCACTGATCAGCACGTCTATCGCACTAAATCAGGGCAGCGTCATGTTAGCTGGAACTTTGCACCAGACTTACAGATTTAAGCAGGCGTCCGGGAGCCACCATGGTAGTATGGTATACACTCTGTAGTGCTCCCTCGCCCCTCACCTTTCTTGTCTGTATATATATACTTCTCTTTCTCGTGTGTTATCTATTGACTTGATAAAGCGCACTATGTGGGCGAAACGTTGTCGTTAATAAAAGTATCCCCTGCATGTTAGTTGCTGATCTTGTTGGTTTCTAATATTGTTATCTATCGTGTTGTTGTTCTTGCTAGTCGTTTCTCGTGTTGTATTTGCTTTTGTTTTGTTTATCGTGTTGTTGCTGGATATTAGCCGATGGTTGTGAGTGGTGTTCGGGGGAAAGAAGTCAAAGGCGGTGATAGTGTGCCTTAGAGAGAGGAGAGCTGGGCTCTCATATGAGCTGAGTAAAAATGAGAGCTCTTAGCTTGTAAATTCAACAGTGTTAAAAATAAAAATACTGGTCCTGGGATCTTTTGCAACATTTGTGGTTCGTCTAAATCTTCTTATAGTTTTATGGAGGATTTTACACGCTGACTGACCCATCTGGTCTTCCAGGATGGGTTTGTGAATCTTACTTAGAAGAAAGATCGGATTGTTATGGGCTGAGTAGAAGCCAATTTCCCAATTTTATGCAGGCACATAACACAGCAGTTTCCCTGTGATAACTCGAGAACGCTTCCTCAGATCGGCTTTAAACTTTTATAAACTTTTTCGGATTTTTGTTGGATTACGTTAAGTTCCATGTTGCCACTTTTATTAGAAAAAATAATGTGGTATATTTTACCCGCGAGAGATACTCAAAATGCATCTTTTAAATGGCTTTAAATATATTAGCCTGATGAATCTAGTGTAACTGAAGATCGAACAGTGAATTTAGGATGCCACGGTGCAACAATGTCAACATAATACAGTTGACAGAATTGGGATTATTTGTTTCAGTGCCCAAACTAGGAATGAATCACCTGATCTCCAAACTTTCAACGCTGGTGTATTTTGCTCCAATTCCGGGGAGAGAGAGAGAGAGAGAGAGAGAGAGAGAGAGAGAGAGAGAGAGAGAGAGAGAGAGAGAGGAGAGAGAGAGATTATTTTCCTATGGTAAACAGGGCTGAGGAAATAGTGTGTGTAGCGGGGAAAGACGGTGACAGATGGCCCAGTTAAGAGAGGTAAAAAAATCGATATTGACTCAAGAGGACGAGGGGGGCCCCTGACCGACCTGGATAAGGGTGGGGGAAGGCCCTGGCAGACCTGGAGTTGAATAAGAAGGCCCCGAGAGACCTGAAAGTGAATTAGAGAGCCCTGGGAGACCTGGAAGTGGATACGGGAGCTCTGGCAGAAGTGGAGGTGGATAAGGGTAGGTGGTGTTGCATAAAGTGGATATGAAGAGGTTTGGAAATGGGAGGCTAAGGTGGCTATGGAGAGGTGAAGGTAGACATGACAAGGTGGAGATGAGTATGGAGAGGTTCAGGTGGGTTTTGGGTAGTGGTGGATATGAATAAGATAGTTTTGAATAAAGAGAAAAAATTAACTTTCCTGAGGGGGAAGAAAGAAGTAGGTGAGGGGAGAATAATGGATTGCAGAAGAAGGTACTACCGTGTCACAGAGTAGAAATTATTATCATTATTATTATATTTTTAATTTTATATTTTTAATTATTATATTTTTAATTTTATATTTTTAATCATTGTATTTTTAATTATTATATTTTTAATTATTATTAAATTTTTAATTATTATATTTTTAATTATTATTATATTTTTAATTATTATTTAATTCGTCATATAGCGCCTAAGGATCCGGAGATTTTTAGATTTGATGAGAGGGAAGATGAAGGGTAGCTCCAATTTCTCAGATCATGAGCCCTTCACCAGCGTACAGGCACCCTCCTCGAAGGGACACTTTCGCGAAAGATAATCCACTTTGGGTTTTCCGCATTTAATTATGTAGGCCTATACATTAATCTCGCAAGGAGTCCCTTGAGAAGGGCTTAGACCCACTGAATATCGGCTGAGAGGGTGTCGTAGGCGCTCCTATTTCCTGAAAGAATTTATGATCCTGGAGTGTTCCTGGAGCGGGTCTAGGCACCCTGCTCTCTGACTTGTATGTGAGAGTTAGCTCTCGTCCTCACTGTAGAACTGTTATGTGGAACAAGGTAGGACGGTAGTCACCGTACATGTAGAGAGTTGAAGAGCCGGGGCTAGAGTACAGACCAGGATCGAATTTCGTCTCGTTACTTCTCTCTTGACAGACAATGTAGGTATAATATAAGAGAAGACTCGCTCCCGTCCCTCCTCTCCCTCTTCTTACACTACCCGCATAAGTGGGTGAAATAATTTTTGACTAATAAACTGATAAAATACCTTGATGCATCATATATGTTAGGGTACTGTGTCCCTCTACATCCCTAAGTAAGCGGACAGTCAGGCACCGTACACACTGTTTAAGAAAGTGACTGTAAGGTAGAGTGCATATTTGCTTTTCATTGTGTACAAGTCAGATTGCTAGATGTAGACCCTCGGTTTTCGTTCACCTCCAAACTCGAACAATTATGTAAGTGTATTTTTGTAAGTGCTTTTGTAAGTGTATTTTTGGGGGTCTGAAACGACTAATCTAATTTACATATGTCCTTATGGGAACAAATTCGTTGGTAACGGCACTCGAACAGGATTCTGGTAAGAATTTTGAACGAAAACCGAGGGTCCACTATTTGTAACCAAGCTATGACATCTGTTAGTCTGCAGTTCTTGTTTGCCTTCATGTTATAGTAAACTGCTGCTTTTTTTAGGCTTCTAAATTCCTGAGACATTCTAAGGCATTATTTATCTCTTTCTTAGCATTATATAAAATATTGGACAATACCCATGCTTATATACGACCCCTCCTGATTAATTAATGAGCGATATAATGAAGATAGGTCAAGATCAGAATGGAATTCATAATGACTGTACATAAGTTCCTTGCTCTCTGCTTGCCTAAGACTCACCAGCGGACTAACATAAAACTAAAATAAGGAACGGGGGAAAAAAAACTTAAAAAAAAAAATTCAACGCTTCCGTTATTTACAAACCCACATAAAACACGCCACAAACTCAATAAAAAACAGGGATGTATAAGACAAAGAGATAAAATAAACCAGAATAAGACGCAGTACCGTCTTATTCTCGACAAGTACACACACACACAAGATCCCAAAAAGCAAAAGACCCCAGTTAAAAAAAAAAGCGAAAGATATAAATAATCACGCTCTCCGAGAGACAAAAAAAAAAATTATAAAAAAAAGAAATGGCGTGCCAGAAACAATGGATTAGTGATAATAGCTAGTCAAGGTCGTAAATAGGAGAGAAGACCCTAGGAAAGGCAAAAAAAAAAAATATATATATATATCTGGGTAACGTGAAAATTCGAAGATAATAGAAAATGTGAGAAAGGAGGAGCTGAGGAGAGATAGATACGTACTGAGAGTTGAACGCTAGATATACACGGGGATAATTTAGACGATAGATATACTCTGGGAGGGTTTGAACTATATACTCTGGGAGGTTTGCACAACAGATATGCTCTGGGAGGTTTAAGCAATAGATATGCTCTGGGAGGTTTAAGCGATAGATATGCTCTGGGAGGTTTAAGCGATAGATATGCTCTGGGAGGGTTTGAACAACAGATATGGTCAGGGGTCAGGGAGGGTTTGAACGATATACTCTGGGAGGATTTGCACAATAGATATGCTCTCGGAGGTTTGAACGATAGATAGATGTACTCTGTGAAGTTTGAACCTCCAGAGTCAAGACCTCATCACAATAAACATCGTGAAAAAAAACAAAAACAAATTCGAAATAAATAAGAAGGAAAGTGAATAAAAAGTCTGAAATAAGGAATAATTGGATTCCATCTCAGGTTGCTTGCGTTGGTTGTCACCCCCTCCTCTCCTCACCCCTCCTTTCTATCCCTCTCCTTCCTCTCCCTCTCCTTCTCCCATTCCACTCCCTCACCACCTTCTTCACCAACATCACGATAACCTTCACTATATTCTCCATTACCCTTTTCACCATTTCCTCTATCGTCTTTTTCACCATCTTTTCCACTGTCTCCTCCCCAACTTTCTCATTCACTTTCTTTTACTCCTCTTTCACCACCTGCTACTCTATTTCTTACACATCCTCTTCCTCGACCTTTTGCTCTTCTCATTCCTCCTCCTCTTTCTACCTCCACCATTTTCTAATCCCGTTCCTCCTTATGATACAGCACCTTTTCCTTTTGTTCCTCGTCCTCGTCCTCGTCCTCCTGCTCCTCCTCGTCCTTCTCCTCCTACTCTGCTCCCTGCATCTCTCTCCACCTGCTCTGCTACTCACACATCACAGCTGTCTTGTGTTTACATCTAGCGTGGGGGTAGCGGCTTCTTGCAGCCCACCGAGAGTAACTAATGTTGAGGGGAAATAAACAATGCCGTGGCCCTGTCGTATTTGATGAAGTACTCAGCTAAACATGGAAGTTTGCACGAGGACGGAGCAGACAAATCAGCAAAGCCTCATGTCGGGGAAGAAAGCATTGTATGCAAATAACACGCAGTGATATTTTCCCCGTCCATTACTCTCAACGGTAAAGTTGCGTAAGCCCTATTCCTCATATGTTAAATAGGTGTGATCTGCATCGTCTGCAGGAGTCCCTTCGTCGCCGGAGAGGAGAGTCAGTGTCAGGCTTGGGGAAGAATTTCAGAGTTTGCAAGTACATATGTTACGGAAGGGCTCTCTGAAGATAGTTTTGGGAATCATCGCTTCCGTGTCTCATCACTTCCGTGTCCCGGTCGTAAACCAGGCCTTCCAAACAGGCTGCTGGTGCCTGCTGCACGCAGTATGACTTAAGAACCAGTCCGTCTGGTCAGGATCTTCCTTAAAGAATATAATAATGTCGAAGAACTAAACCAGTATCGGGTCAAACAGCGCCTCAACAGGAAAGGTAGTTAGTTTTGAGTCTAGGAAGAAGAGAGTAGTGGCTCTAAGTCCTTAGATCATGAGCATCAAGACATATATTTCTCCCCTGGAATTTCTCGATTCCATGTGTGTTTACTCCCAGAGGGCAGCAGCTACAGGGGTCTGCGCCCCAACCCTCACACACCTCAAGAAGAAAAGCGAAGATAATCCCGAACTGATAATATGAGTGGATAAGATCGAGTCACGTGATTTATAACAGATGTAAACAATATCTGAGCTCAGTGGAGTCCCCTTTGATGCGAGCCGTCGACAGGTAGAGACGAGAATAGCTCAAAAAGTTAAGTGAATAAACACGGGAGACACACACACCGCAACGAACAAATAAAAAGCAATAATGCACATTAGTGGACTTAAATCATTTTTACGAGGACTCGCTGATTTACGTCGGGTAGACGAGGTTTGTGCATTAACCCTTAACTCGTTGATATTTATGGCTTTACAAGGTACATATTGGCCTGCTTAATTATAACCTTTCTCCTGCTTCGATAATAATCTGCTGGTACTTATCTGTAATATTTTGTGCTTGCATCAAACACGGAGGAGGAGGAGGAGGTAATGGAAAGGAGGGGTAGAGAAGGAAGGACGGGGAAGGTGTGATGAAATAAAGGTGAGGAGGGAGGGAGAGAGAGAGGGAGGGGAGATGAAATGATTGAAGGAGAGAGAAGGGAAGAGAAACGAAGGAAGGGAAGAGGATAGAAGGGAACGGAGAGGAGTAAAGGAAAAGAAGAGAGAAGAATGAAGGGAAGGGAAGAACGAAGACAATTGCCCGTCGAACACGAGAACCTTTGATGAAGGTGCTGAGGACTCAGACGAAGGCTCTGCAGAAGGTAACACAAGACAGTTTACCTTATCATTTACCATCTTCCCTTCTGGTGAGGGGTTCTTGATCCGAGAAACTGAAGCTTCCTTTCCATTGCTCGGAGAAGGTCTGGTTAGTTCCCATTACTCAGGCCCCGTAAGGCCCCTGCGAGCTATGATACTGACCCTTCATGTACGTGGGTCTAGCCTTCATGTACGTGGGTCCCGGCTACCTGTACGCTAGTCCAGCATTCCTATACATGGATCTTTTTTATCTTTCTCCCTTTTCCTCCTGCCTTCTAGGAAATATACTAAATCTGCTTGCAATATATATATATATATATATATATATATATATATATATATATATATATATATATATATATATATATATGGCAAAATCTAAAAATATCCTCCTCCTCCTCCTCCTCCTTCTCTTGTCTTTCTTCTTCTTTTATCTCCTTGCAATCTCGCCTCCACGTTGGTGGTGACCATGACTCTTCCTTCACCTTGTCCAAACAGGCAGTGACAAATTCCTGCGGCTGAATTCGCTAAAAACAATCCCCCCATCCGATGGCTCTCCCCACTTCCTAAACTTTCCCTTCCTCTACCTCCTTTCTTCCTTCGTTCTCGTCTCTTTCTCTCTCTCTCTCTTTTCCCCTACATCAACCTTTCAGATTCTCCTGCATGCATTTTTCTTCTCTCTTCCTGCCCCTACCTCGTTTCCTTCCTTCAATCCCATTTTCTCTCCTTACAACGATCCCCCTTTTCCTTCTACCCTCGACAGCCCCTCCTCTCACTGCCTCTACCTCTTTCTCTTCCAGCATCTCTTTTCCTCTCTCTGCCCCTACTTTCCTTCCGATGCCCTCCTCCACATCCCACATCCCCAGTATTGATGCCCCTACCTCCCCATTCCCTATCACTCAAAATAACCATTCCCAACTCCAACTGCACTCCCTACAATCTTTCCCTTTCCCATTTCCGCCCCTAAACCACCGCCCACCGCCCATTTCGTAGCGTCCCTCCCCGCCCATCACCATCTCTCCGTCTGTGTATTAGAATTAGAATTTTCTCGGGGAAGCGCTAAACACGTACGGGGTCATACAGAACCTGGCCAATGGGGGTAATCAGATTTCATCCGATGAATTGAAGGGGAAGTTGCAGTTCCCTGGATCAAGAGCACTTTACCGGCATCAAGGACGTCACTGAAGAACAACTGTCAACAGGATGGGTATTGGGCGTATAGTCCCGTAGCTCGGTTGGTAGCGCACTCAGCTTAAACATTGAGTGTCCGTGGTTCGATCCCCGGTACGGGGGGAAACACTGAAGCATGTTTCCTTACACTTATTGTCCCTGTTCACCTAGCAATAAGTAGGTACATGATGTTTGCCGACTGGTGTGGGTCGCATCCTGGTGGACAAAATTAACGTAATTTGCCCGAAATGCTCTGCATAACAAGGGACTTTTTATATAGTGTATCACTGATGTCAGCTATGGTCTGTATAAGTTGTATCGTGTACTTGTAGAAAAAAAGATTATTATTATAATTGTCGACAAGTATGACGCCAAGTACGAGCTGCAGAGCAAGCGTTGTGACAACATTTCGCTCTGTGTACAACCTTGACAAAGAGTGAAACGTTCTCTCAATGCAAGCGTGTTCAACTACTGTCTTTGGCTTCCAGTTAGATTTTGCTGAAGTTTACTGAGCACTTGACATCCATCTTGTGGATGGTAGTGCAAGAGCATATGGATACACAAAGGACTCGGGAGCTAGGGTACATCTGGACTTATATCTACGATGTTTCCGTCCATTTCGAACGAAACGTCGTCATAAGTTTCATTCCCCTATGTGCGGGTTATTTGTGTCTATCTAGAAGTGTCTTATTTGCTGCAAGAAAATTAAGGACATTTTTTTAGTATGTCTGGTATCTTATTTTCACTAATACGATGACTTGACATGTCACAATGGCTGTTATCTTCACTTAGTGAACAATCACGGTGTTCTAGAAATGGGCAAACTAGTCACTTCGGTGGTAAAAATCTAATCTGCTGTGATTTATTAACCGGGTCGGATTGGCCAATAAAAATACATCTTAATTTATATATCTCATTCATCAATTTTTTCTGTCCTTTCCATGTTGCACTTTAGGATCTTGTTGAGTTTCTTAAGATGACTGATGAGGTTCAGGTTACATGCTGGCGCTGCGTACTTCAGCTCTCTTAATAATTAAGTAAAATATCTTAATCTCAAATTCAGAGAATTTTGTTTGTGTTAATAAACAACTGAACTAATAATGCCTTAGGATTTTAGCCAAGTTGGTTAAAAATCATAAAATAGAAAACTGTTTTTTTTGCATGCTCTTTATGGATTTGATTAAAAAAGAGGAATTATTATTATAATGAAGGAGAAGTACTAAACCCGGAGAGGTCATACAGAAATATGGATGAATAGTCTTAATGATGGTCGAAATACTTATTCAAGAGAAATTTCTGTATTTTCATTTTTGTGCTGGGCATTTATTCCATATTTTATTTTCACATTTTGCTGATATATTTCTTCAAAAATTATATATATACATAATGTTCTAAAATTGAAAAATTCTGTAATCTTTTTAGGTAGAGAGAACACACAGACACCCACACACACATATATGCACATACACACACACACAGACACACACACATACACACAGACACACACACACATGTACACACACAGACACACACACACACACGCACACACTAATGTGCGCTGGATAATTTATGGTGATCACATTGCCATGTTTTGAGTTATTTAGTAGACACAACATACGCGCACCCTGGAAATTCCCTCCAGGGAAATGTTAAGGTGGAAACACTGCTGTTTGCCTGTGTACGTTTTTGAGTTTTGAGTGTAGGTACATGTACGCACAGTAGTCACCTACTTGTGTGTACATGTTTGGGAATAAATGTATACACGTGATTGAGTGCACAAGCTAAGATCTAACAAAGGAATTTTTCTTATATATATATGTGTATGTGTGTGTGTGTGTGTGTGTGTGTGTGTGTAGTCAAAATATTAAAGCTAACAATGCAGTACCCTGAACAGTTCACTGCTAAGGTAGAAATCAGAACTGGACAGCGTTTCGGTCCGTCCTGGCACTGTCACCTTTACCTCTGACGAGTTCCTAGAGTCTTTCTACTCCCGGAGCCCGGCCCTGGGCTGGGCTCGTATGGTGCTAACCTGGTGTAATCTTTAGTGGCAACGTGATCATGGTTCAGCATGGAGGACAATGGAGAAGTTTCCCTGACCTATAATTGATGGCACTAGTAAACGTGATCGTCTGAAATTATACGTGATGATGGTGGTAATAATAATAATAATAACAATAATAATAATCATGGCATTTTGTTATTCTTGAGGTCCTCTTCATAAAAGTGACAAGCGCTCGCACACCAAGTCATAAACGCAATAACAACGAAGAAAACAGAGATTGGATAGAGGAGGGTCAGAATCGAGGAACATAAGAGAGAGGCAGGAGAGAGAAACAAAAGAGAGGGCACGGCCGGACCGAGGGAAGGGGAAGAGAGAGAGAGAGAGAGAGAGAGAGAGAGAGAGAGAGAGAGAGAGAGAGAGAGAGAGAGAGAGAGAGAGAAGGGAGCCATATCATGGTAACAGTAATTACTCTTAATTTATCCCGCTAAAGCTTAGTTCTGTCTATTGTTGACTGACCTCGAGTACTTTAAGTCATGCAAGCATAAGTGTATTATAAAAAAAGACTTCAAGAAGGTGGGGGAGGGTACCTTGATGCCAGTGAAGGGGTACCTTGATGCCAGTGAAGGGGGTACCTTGATGCCATTGAAGGGGGTACCTTGATGCCAGTGAAGGGGGTACCTTGATGCCAGTGAAGGGGGTACCTTGATGCCAGTGAAGGGGTACCTTGATGCCAGTGAAGGGGGAACCTTGATGTCAGTGAAGGGGTACCTTGATGTCAGTTAAGGTGGTACCTTGATGTCAGTGAAGGGGGTACCTTGATGTCAGTGAAGGGGGTACCTTGATGCCAGTGAAGGGGGGTACCTTGATGTCAGTGAAGGGGGTACCTTGATGTCAGTGAAGGGGTACCTTGATGTTAGTGAAGGGGTACCTTGATGCCAGTGAAGGGGATACCTTGATGTCAGTGAAGGGGATACCTTGATGCCAGTGAAGGGGGAACCTTGATGCCAGTGAAGGGGGTACCTTGATGTCAGTGGAGGGGGTACCTTGATGTCAGTGAAGGGCGGCTCTTGATCTACAGAGTAAAAACCATCTTTCATTCCCTTGGATTCTTATGTACGACCCTTATGAATTTAGGGCCAGTAATAAAAGTAATAATAATAATAATAAAAATAATAATAATTACACTAATAATAATAATAATAATAATAATAATAATAATAATAATAAATAAATAATAATAATAACATAGGTAGAACTCTTTTAGCATTCAGAACACCTTGGCATTATCACTGCCAACAGGTTACATGCAAATGACAAGTCATATTTTTGATAAATTCTCCGCAATTGCATATCATAATTTCACTTAAGATCTCATTCGTATGAAAGGTGTCGGTGTAATACTATATAATTAAGAATGAGTTACATGTAGTTAGCATTCAAAAAGCAAGATACAGGTATGATGGGTAGCGTTCATGTTGCAGTTACTAGCAACCAGATATTTTGTCATGGGAAAAATTTTAACCACCCAATTATTGCTATTATTATTATTATTATTATTATTATTATTATTATTATTATTATTATTATTAGTAGTAGTAGTAGTAGTAGTAGTATTGTCTTTATTACAACTATTATTATTATTATTATTATTATTATTATTATCATTATCGAAGAGTACCCTGAAGTGGTTGCCTAATTTTTTTTTGCTTTCTAAAATGTTTTCGATTAAGAATTAAGAAGTCTTCAGGCACTCAGTTTCCAATGTTCATCGCTTGTGTACTGCAACTAGGGAAAAATTCTTGCATCTGTTAGCTTATGCAGGCGTTGTCTTGTCAATTTTATTTAGACCATTCCTGGTTTGGGTTTCCATCCGATGAGTTGAGAAAGCTTCTTCCGATCGGCTTCAAACTTTCAACTCTGATTATAGTATTCTATTTAGAAGAAGTCTGAGATTGTTAGTGTAAGTGCCAATTTGGAAGATTTTTTTAATGGTGTGGTATTATCTTTCGTATAGTGTTTTAAGGCTTCCTCGTTAATGGCTGCCCTCGTTAATGACTGATGCGTCTTATATGAAGGATGATAACTCCGTAAGTTTAGACTGTGCCACAGAAAAATTGCCATTATACTGACATAGTTGACACACTTGGGATCGTTGGATTCCGTGCGGCAACTGGAGGACGACGGGAGAGTAAGTCCGGTTCACTGTATCAAGAACCACACGTATAATCTCTGGGACTGAGCTGAGTGACTTCACGAAGGCGATGAGGACGAAATCAACCATTCCAGCAGTTATGAAAGATTAGAAGTTTATCTCCCGGCAGAGTTGGTGTTATAGGTAGATTGGTATAGGGTAGGAGTGAGGAGTTGGTGGAAGAGGAGAAGGAGAAGGAGGAGTTGGTGGAAGAGGAGAAGGAGAAGGAGGAGTTGGGGTGTGATGGAGATGTAATGAAAGAATTAGTGATGGGGAGTGAGTGGCAGAAGAGGTGAGGAATTGTGATGGGGTGGTAGAAAAAAAGAGAATGGGGTAAGGTGGTGGTGGGTGATGATTGTAGAAGTGGTGGTAGGGGGTGACAGTAGAAATGGTGGTAGGGGGTGACAGTAGAAGTGGTGGTAGGGGGTGACAGTAGACGTGGTGGTAAGGGGTGATAGTAGAAGTGGTGGTAGGGGGTGACAGTAGATGTGGTGGTAGGGGGTGACAGTAGAAGTAGTGGTAAGGGGTGACAGTTGAAGTGGTGGTAGGGTTGACAGTAGAAGTGGTGGTAGGGGGTGACAGTAGAAGTGGTGGTAGGGTTGACAGTAGAAGTGGTGGTAGGGGTGGTAGTAGAAGAGAGAGGGGTGAGTCAACCACTGAGAGACCGACGTGTTCATCACAGGTCCGGTGATGCCGCCGACAAAATTCCGTTTACTTGACCCAAACATTTTGTTTGGGTCAATTCATATTATCTAATTGCTATGATATTGGCGCATTGTTCAAGAATATGGATCCTTTGCCTAATGGTCTTAAGTCTAATGTTTGTTTATGTGTTGGAGGTGTGATGTTGGATACGTGGAGAGTACTTCATGATATGTGGGGGTACCTCATAATACGTGAGAAGTACCTCATAATGTGGGAAGTACCTCATAATATGTGGGAAGTACCCCATAGTACATGGGAAGTACCTCATAATACGCGAGAAGTATCTCATATGTGAGAAGTACCTCATAGTACGTGGGAAGTACCTCATAATACGTATGGAGTACCACATAAATTACTCGTCCGTAGCATAAACTTATTTTCTGTAGCATGAAATTCTCGTCTAAAATAATAAAAAAAAGAATTCTATTCTGCAACATAAAGTACTCTTTCGTAGTACATTCAGTGTGCACCGCACAGCAGGATTTACCGCGAGGTCAGCGCCCGGCAGTTTTACTAAATTCCTCACCATAAAATTTTCACTGGGGACAGTTACCAGAGTTGAGACAATATGAGAGGGGAAAAAAAAGTGAACTCTGGGGTCTAGGGTGGAATTTTCATTTTTTTATTATTTATTTTTGGCTTCAGAATTCTTGATTATTTTGTGAATGTATTTGTAATAGCGTCTAAGTAATTTTATGTGAGAACTGATGGGGGATAATTTTTTTGGAATGGTTGGTGAAATTGATGGAATGGCTGGAGGAATTGTTGTAATGGTTAGGGCCACTGTTTTGACAATCTGAGGCAATTTTTGGGATGATTGGTTGGTGAGCTTGATTGACTGTATGACAGAAGGGAATGTACATAAGGATTGACAGCACGTGTAGTTACCTTAGGATAAGAAAAATAATAAGAGGGCATAACATAGTGCAAGAATTGTAAATCAGAATGATGGGAAAGACAGTAAATATGATGGTGTATTAAAGAGGATGTGTACAATTGTAAATCAGAGTGATGAGAAACATAATAAATATATGTAATGGTTTATTAAAGGGGATGTGTACAATTGTAAATCATTGGTGGGAAAGACAGAAGTATAGGTTTATTAAGGGAATGTGTTGCTCAAATATTTACACTGAAATTCACTGACGAACAGTACTCAGACGAGAAAAAATTACTGCTTGTTGTATTTTTTAGCATTTGGAAAATATATAAATTAAGATGCATAGGGAAGCGATGCGACTTTTTAAATAAACAGTAATCTGCTGTAGCTGTCAAGAATTTATATAATTAAAGGGAGGTTCAACTTAAGGTATACAGAAAATATAGAATATTTTCCATTAAAAGTGGTCATTAGACAGTGACATGTGGTGTCACAGTGTTGTTGATACACCTTGTTGTAAAAGACTTGAATGATAAAGAACAGAAAGGCACAATACCGTGACTGGAACAATACACAAATAACCCACACGTAGGCCGGCAGACAGGGCCGACATATACTGCATCCTTCTCTCCTTTCTGTGAGTGTCACTTTGTAAATGGTCGAACCAAAACGTCGTCATAAACTATGTGCGGGATATTGTGAATTGATATAAAATGAAAGTAGTCATAGTTTCTCTTTGCTGATGACGCGGTGTTTATGGAAGTCAGAAGAAAAGTTGAAGTTGGTGAAGGAACTTGGAAGTGTCCAAAAAAAAAAAAGTTGAGAGTGGGGGCAAAAAAGAAAAAGCAAGATGGTGAGATGAAGCAGAAATACAGATGAAAGATTCGAGATTCGATTAGATGGAAGGAGAATAGATAAAGTGACTGTATCTAGATACCTGGGAATGGATACATCGGTAGAAGGGTCTGTGAGAGACTCAGTGAATCTCTGAAAGAGATAAGGAAAATAAGTACACGCTTTGAGGAATTTGTGGAAATAAATGTGTTTGTAAAAATGTAAAAATGAGAAGGAATTAGAGTGAAGTGGAGAAAAAACAATGGCATTCGTAGCAGAATAAGTAAAACATTGTCATAATCAAAGATTGTTTTCCAAGGTGTCTTTTCTTCAGTGTTGACAATGTCATTAGAGATCAGTGTAAAGTGGAGCCGAGACGTGAGAGAGAGAGAGAGAGAGAGAGAGAGAGAGAGAGAAAGAGAATCATGGTATTTAAATGTCACAGTAAGAACGAGGCTGGAGTTAGTTGAAATGTGTTTGCCGGGTTGGGATGTTGTGCTTTAGTGACGTCCGTGCACTTCCGGAAGGAAACCTAGAATGCAATGACGTCGCAATCTAGCTGAATGATGTCACAATCTTGGTGAGTGATTTTACAATCTAGTTGAATGATGTCGGCGTCCTGGTGAGTGATGCCGCAATCTAGCTGAACGATGTCGGAATCTTGCTGAAGACAATCGCACTCTAGATGTATACGTCGCAATGAAGGCACCGCAAGCAGTCCTTGCTTGTGGTGGCACTCGGCCGAGGAGCCAGCATGGCGGCCCCCGTCCCAACATCAACACTTAAGATTACCGTGAGAAATACGCAGACGTTACAGGTGAGGAGAGAGCGAGAGAGAGAGAGCGGAAGAAAAATGAGCCCTCGCTGCATGATGGATTGCGTAGCCAAGAGAAAAATCGACACGGGACCGGCGCTGAGCGGCTACAAATTAATTGGGAAAGAAACGTGAGTGGAACACACAATGTGACGCCAAGGATATTAACTAAAAAAAAAAAAAACTTTTATAACGGGTATACAGTACCGACAAGTGGTTAAATAAGACACATCACATGTGCATCACTGGGAATCTTCGGATAAAAACACAGATACACAACGTTTCGCCCGCACAGTGGACTTTATCCAGATCTGTTTGTGATTTCACAAACCCACTTTGTTGGTGAAATGTTGTCAAAAAAAAAAAAATCGCATTACATTGCATCTATGTCTTCATCCAACGTGTCGGTATTTTATATAATTTCTTTCTACTAGGAATCTTTATGGACGAAACGTTTCGCCCGCGCCGCAAGTTTCATCAGTCGAATACAGAAATGAGTCACACTCGTGGAGACATCAGCCTTGGAAATAAATGGTATAAAATACCGACACAATGGAAAAATAAACACATAAGCAGTATAATGTGATCCTTTATTGACAACGTTTCGCCCACGCAGTGGGCTTTATCACAGACAGATCTACATCAGCCTTGGCGGAAGACGAAGCGGAGAAGCAGAAAAACATCGTCTATAAAGATTTAGGAGTGTATATATTGTAGAATATTGTCGGAAAGGTTTTATACGCCAGTAAGGCTGTGTCGCGCATTTTTTAACGCCATCGATAATTTCTTATTAATTGAGCTACGTTGTGACATCATTCAGCTTGTTTGTGACATTCACCTCGTTTGTGACATCAACTTCTTTGTGACATCATTCAGCTACTTTCTGACGTCATTCAGTTTGTTTGTGATATTAAGCTTGTTTGTAACGTCATTCAGCTTGTTTGTGACATTCAGATTCTTTGTGACATCAATCAATTAACCAAATTGTTGGCTGCAAAAATTATTTTTTTATATTATAGACAGGAGTGTGGTATGAGGCAGACAGGAGTGTAGTAGGAAGCAGACAGAAGTGAGATAGAAGGCAGACAGGAGAAGAGCAGGAGGAAGGCAGTAACAGAGAGTGACGGGAAAACAGGAGTTGGGAAGGAGGCCGACAGAGTGGGGGGATGGGTAGGGGGCAGACAAGAAGGGGGTTAAGGGGTAGACAGTGAGGAAGGAGGCAGACAGGACTCGAGGAAAAGGAGTGTAAACCCGATAAATAAGAGAGAAATTGTTGAGAGGTTTGGTTTGGTGGGCTGCCTATGGCACATGTATATTCCATGACACAAATATAAATATTTTCCGTGGAGAGTCTCGGTTCATGCACGGAGGATTTTGTGCAGATCTCTCCAGGGAAATTAATAGCAAGTGCATCAGGTGGAAAGGAGGGAGGAGTTGCTACCCCTCCCCAGGTGGCGCAGCACTGGAGTACTCCCCGGGTAGGGGAGAGTGGAGTGCACCCCTTCCCAGGTGGGAAGGAGTGGAGTGCATCTCAGGTGGGACGAGGGTCAAGTGTACCACAGATGGTGTGTACCTCAATCCACGCTACACTCTCCTCTCTCCTGTTTTCTTCTGATTCTCTTGTAACTATCCACTTCTTTTTTCCAATTAACTTTAACTAGTGATCTGATCGCCTTCCTGAATATCTATGGGCGCTTTCCTTAATCTGATTGCCTTTCTGGATGATCTGATTGCATTCTTGAATATTATGATCTCCTTCCTAGATTATCTGATTGCCTTCTTGAGTATTATGGTCGCCTTCATGATAACATTAAACCTTATTTAGCCGTTCTAATAGGCAGATCTTAAAACTAGGAAAAAAATATTTTACGTACAATTCTTCTGTATTCCATTACATACTGGAGTACCACTACATGACTGAGGTGATTTATTAGCCAAAGAAACACCTTGAAGGGAAACAAACTGAATATAACTTTGGCATGTCTGTGTCAAGCATTAGAAATAATTTTAGGAGAGAAGTAAATAATGTATGTGATTGTCATAGGAATACAAATAGAAGCCTGAGTAGATCTTTAAGCTAACATGAACGTGCGTAAGTACATTCATGGAGCAACTTGCAATGTACACAGACTTACACTGCGGTAGTCAGGCTCAGGCTTGGTTCAGGAACCTCTGGCAGTTTGGCAGACAAAATGAGGAACCAGATAAATGTAAAATATGTAAAATAATGGTCACTTTTTTTAATACTGTGTACCTGATTATTTACTTATTTAGGAATGTAAACATAGCCAGTTTAATAAACAATGTGATAATATACCTAGTTGGATGAATCTTATTTTAACCAACTGGCTCAGTGCCTTACACACTGGTCTGGAGTTTTATCACTCGCTCGCCATGGGTTCTAACCCCACCCATACCGTGGTTAGATTACAATCGTGTTATTACGATTCTGTGAGTCATGATATGTCAAGGTATCTTATCAATGAAAATGAGATAGACATTTTAAGGAAATATCCTAAATTATCTTGCAACAGATGAAATAGATATATATCCAGATGACGACCTGTTAACCCTTTTGGGGCTTAGTTTCCAGGGTTTTTCTATATTCATGCGCTAACGTCCGTAGGATAGATATGAAGGTGCACAATTAACTAGCCGCTTCCGCAGCAAAATCTAATGTATGTCTTCTTAGTGACATAAATCTCGACACGCTCTTATTGCTCTCCCATTTTCATCCCTTACTACCATTCTCATTCTCTCTCATTGTTTTACGTTCGAAGGGTTCACTCTCTCACCAACAATGTTAAGTCTCAGAGGCTGGAAACTACGGCTGTCACGGGTAATAGGACAGGTGGCAGAGGGAGCTCGTTAGGGAGCAGAAGAGGTGGCTGCAGGGACCATGGTGGAAGGGAAACCCCGGGGAAAGACCCTGGGGAGGAGCAGGGGGAAAGAGCCTGGGGAGGAGCAGGGGGAAAGAGCCTGGGGAGGAGCAGAGGGAACGAGACTGGGGAAGAGGCTAGGAAGAATAGTGGGGAAGACTCTAGGGAGGATTCTGGGGATCAGGAAGGAGAAAGTGATTGGAGGAAGATGTCCTCAAAGGAGCCAGGGACATTTAAGGTAAATAGACCAATAGGTCAGAGCTCCATGGAAGGTCAATATTTACAAGCAACAATCCTAATAATGAATGCAATAATAGGGAGGTAGGAAATTAAATTTTGAGGTGTATTTTCAAAAAAAGCAGTTGCAGGAGAGAGAGAGCAATGAGGCAAGTTGGGAACGGGAGTCAGGAACCTACAGGTGAATAATAATAATTATCTCTTTCTGGTTATGCAAAACATTTCGGGAAAATTGGGTCAATTTTGTCCCCAGGATGCGACCCACATCAGTTGACTAACACCCAGGTACCTATTTTACTGCTAGGTGAACAGGGGACAGTAGGTGTCTTAAAGAAACACGTCCTAATGTTTCCCCCCGTACCGGAGATCGAACCACGGACCTCAGTATGTGAGCTGAGTGCGCTAGCAATCGAGCTACGGGACACCGTGAACAGAGTCAGAGGGAAGAGTAATGGTGTAGTGTATAGCAGGAGTGACAGTGTGATAAGTAGCAGCTGTTTACTAAGAGAGCCAGTGATTTAAACCCCCGGGAGAGAGAGAGCAGGTCCCAGGGAGGACGCAGCCTCACCACTGACCACTTGTTGATGATGGCGGTTCATTAAACTTGATGTGCGTCGCGCCAAACATGACCCAGGTGGGTTGGTCGTGGTGTGAGGGCGACGATGGGGTTGTGTTTTGCGTGTACTCCCCTAAATGTAATCACCTATATGTGGTTGCAGGGGTCGTCTCGCTGGATTCACTCTTTCCTGCTCTCGAGAGCCTTTTCAAACCTCTTAAAGATATGTATGGATCCTGCCTCTACCAGGTCATTGCACTTTCTAACTATTCTAAGACTGAAGAAATACTGTCTAATATCTCTGTGACTTGTCTGTGCCCTCGTACTCCTGTTTTCCCGACTCTTAAACAATCTGTCAGTGTCAATCCTATAAATTACCCTCGGTAAAGAATAAAAAGGCACAATACTGTTACTGGAACAATACACAATTAAGTTTCATTTCCCTTATGTGTGTGTTATTGGTGTATAATCACCCTCAGTATTTTGTACGTTGTTATATCATCCTGAGTCCTCCTTTTCCCTAGTGTCGTCAGATTGACTTTCCTAACCTCTCCTCACAGGACATACCCCTTAACTCGTTGCAAACCTCTGTACCTTCTCCAATTTCTTGATATATGTGTATGTGTGTGTGTGTGTGTGTGTGTGTGTGTGTGTGTGTGTGTGTGTGTGTGTGTGTGTTGACAAACCGTGGTAAATATTGACGTCTTGAGCCCGTGCTGAGAGTAAGCTTGGTGGTCTCGCTATGTTAATGCGGACGCAGGAACACGTTCGGCCAACACAGGCCGCAAGGCATCAGCATGAAACAAACAGCAGCGACTAAGGGACCCTGGGACCATGGACAGGACGGAAGCCAAGACTCCACCCAACATCCCTCCTTTGCTCCTCCTGCTCGTCTCTTTCTATCCCACTAGACTTCCTCACTCAAGGGGATTTATGAATACAGTCTCTTTAAGAGGAGTTCAAATTAGCTGCCATCACTGGTGAGGAGACGGAGCTGGTTGAGGGGTCCGGTGATGCCGGTGAGAGGTGTTGCCTGAATAATAAACTTTTACTGTCTATCAAACAACTGGCCTTTTGTTGTGCCACGCTCGCTTATGTTTGCTGACTTCAGTTCGTAACCGAAAGCAGATTTATTTTAATTTTTATCGTGCGTATTTACTTCTTCAAGAACTCTTTTTTGACGTACGTGAGTCATGTATAAGAGCGATGTTTGCTACAAGGAATACTCAGGAATATGATAGTGAGTGCACTCTGTTGCTCAGCTCACGTGGGTTAAAACGGCGTGCTCTGTCTACTGGTTATCTTTGCTAAACATGTCTCACCTCGTCTCCTTTCCAGGCAGAGATGTTTGCTGCACTTCTGTCACTCAAACGTGTACATACATCCAAACCTGACACCTTAATTGTAAGTGATTATCTTTCTTGCCGAAACAGGAATATATGTAATAATATTATAAATGGTGCAGTCAGACAATTGTGTGTGACTTCCTTCTCGTTTTTGGCCCTCGAATGCAATATAGAAGTCATAAGTTCACGAAAACATAAAGAGATCTCAAAGAACGAGTCAGTCACTCAGATCATCGGGTCCAGTATGAGTCAGGGGTCACCAGAGTCTCTTATACCACTTTCACTTGAGTCCTTAGATACATAGTCGTTTTGACAGACCTGTGTTCAGGGGATCTAACCTGACGAATAAACTAACAATAATATTAAGGAGTTGATTATTACTTTAGGATGTCTTTAAGCTGCCGAAAGGATAATGCAAGTAAATAAAGCCCCCCCAACATTATTTCATAGAGCGAGATGGGTACAGCCATGTTCCATGTACCTATGTACAATTCAGCCGACATATTCTTTCATTGTAATTTAAAAGTATGTAAATACCGACAGGTCGCAAAAAAAAAAGACACTCCAAAACAGTTTGGAAACTTTATGTCAGTCACAACGCTTCGCTTAATATACAAGCTTTTTCTTTACTGGTTTTAAAAACCTTGTACTCTGTAGAAAAACATTGTCATTAATATAAACTTTACATATTGCTTTAAAAAGTCACATTTTGTTCCAATCTATGTTACCGCGAGGTTTTACCCAGATGACAGATATTTCTGAACTCATTATGTACCTGGGCAATATTTCTACTGTCGCATACATGACGGGTTTGAAAGTGCATCTAAAGCTATCAAATCAAAGCCCTCCTTCGTCACTCCCGTCTGTCTTGTAACCTGGTTCCCCCCGGAAATAATTTTTCCTCTGTCACCCCTGACTGTTTCCTAACCTCTCATCTTGACTTATTCCTTTCCTGTCACCTGCGCCTGTCACTTTTTCTCTCACCCCATCTTTCTCATAACCTGTCATCTTGTATTACCTCTACCCTGTTACTCCTTCCCCTTCTCACCTGTCACTTGGCCCTCATAAGAGCACAACACAAAAGGATTACTGACGTAGGCTAGCCCATGCATGGCAAATCTTATTTACACGTAGCCATTCTCGCTCATGGAGAGAAAGCCGTGATCCCATAGCGTCTTCAGGACCTTAAAAGCACGTCCTCGTAGCCCCTTTGTTAGCAGCGTATAACCTTAATCACCTTGAAGGCGTCCTCCATAATTCTTGAATTACCAATCCCATTATTTTACAAAGTCACAACAAATGATATATTTAGTTCACTCTCACCGGCTAGTTATTCAAGCAAAAAAAAATGAAAAAAGATCGAAATTAGTCTATATAAACAGACAACTCTTATTTCAACAGTAAAATAAATTGTTAAACGCCACAGTATTTAATGGTGTAACAATGTATTGGAAAGTTATTTGATACAACTATACAAAACAAAATGTGAATTCACCTTACTAGTCTGTAATAAATAAAAAAATTAGTGATAAAATATAGAGACTAAAAGTATGCTATTCCCTAACTACGGTGCGTCAGAATTCTTATTCACATGGTTGTAAATAAAAGAGATTTATACAAAACATAGTAAAACAGCAAAAAATACAGCATAATACAAAGTTAGAAGCTAAGTTTATAAATCGATAATTATCATTATATACGATACTAGATAATGAGAATATTCTGAAGAGTTTATCTCTTTTGATGTATATACACCGAGAGCAGCAGCAGTGTATATACAAAGAGAGGGATAGATATCTCACTATATATACCCTTCAAATCTACTTCAATCCATACAATGTTTATTAAAGCATCATTGAGTGGTGGTGTACACTTGACAAAGACGCCTTAAATGACTCTCGTGTAGTAAACAGACTTGTTTAGGAAGACACGTAAACAAACACTAGGACATATTTATTCGAAAACCTTTCGGTCCTAGGACCTTGAGCATTTCTCAAACTTGTCGGTATCTTGGTAATAGATACCGACAATCTTGAGAGCTTGTCGGTATCTATTACCGAGGTTTATACCATAGAGTAGATAGGCTGTATGCCTACTTAACCAACCAATAAAGACCACAAATCAAGGCAAGAAAGTACAGCAGATCAGGAAACACACGACGTCATATCTTCAGGTAAATAGTTAAAAGCTGCCGCTGACTCGCTGACTGAGCTTGATGGAGAAATAAATATCCAGAGGCGCCACAATGGCGAGGGTGGCGCATACTATTTCACTGTCGACTCCATAACACAAAATAATTTACTTCTGTTGGTGAATTCCCTTTGTAACAACGCAACCTATCGCCCGTGTATAGACCTGGAACACAGCCTACTGCCTGTGTACGCTCTTGCAACGCAGCTACTGCCCGTGTATGCTCTTGCAACACAGTTATTGCCCGTGTATGCTCCTGCAACACAGTTACTACCCTTATATGCTCCTGCAAGACAGCTTCTGCCCGTGTATGCTCTTGCAACACAGCTGCTGCCCTTGTATGGTCCTGCAACACTGTTACTACCCTTATATGCTCCTGAAACACAGCTACTGCCCGTGTATACTCCTGCAACACAGCTAATATCCGTATATGCTCCTGGAACACAGCTACTGCCCGTGTTTACTCCTGCAACACAGCTACTGCCGGTGTATAGTCATATAACACAGCTGTATGACCGGGTATAGATCTGCAAAGAGAGAGAGAGAGAGAGAGAGAGAGAGAGAGAGAGAGAGAGAGAGAGAGGAGGGGAGAGGGAGAGGGAGAGGGAGAGGGAGAGAGAGAGAGAGAGAGAGAGAGAGAGAGAGAGAGAGAGAGAGAGAGAGAGAGAGAGAGAGAGAGTTCCTCTTCTCCAACAAAAAACAGACTCACCTCAGAGAGAAGGGCAACAAGGCTCTTCAAGAAGGGTGCCTTGATGCCGACGCTGGGTTCTTGATCCGAGGAATTACAGCCACCCTCCACTTCTCTGCACCAAACCTGATTAAATCAAATTCCTCCTTGTGAATATAATAATAATAATGTAGGAGGAGGAGGCTCCACAGACAAGAGACTCCACAGACAGAAGCCTCCACAGACAGCAACCTCTACAGGCAGGAGCGTCCACAGACAGGAGCATCCACAGACAGAAGCCTTCATATACAGAAGCCTCCACAGACAGGAGACTCCACAGACAGAAGCATCCACAGACAGCAACCTCTACAGGCAGGAGCGTCCACAGACAGGAGCATCCACAGGCAGGAGACTCCACAGACAGGAGACTCCACAGACAGTAGCCTCCACAGATAGGAACCTCCACAGACAGCAGCCTCCACAAACAGCAGCCTCAACAAACAGGAGCCTCCACAAACAGGAGCTTCCACAGACAAGAACCTAAGCAGATAGGAACCTCCACAGACAGCAGCCTCCGCAGACAGGAGCCTCCATAGACAAGAACCTCCGCAGATAGGAACCTCCACAGACAGCAGCCTCCACAGACAAGAACCTCCACAGGCGGGAACCTCCACAGGCAGGAGCCTCCACAGGCAGGAACCTCCACAGATAAGAACCTCCACAGACAGCAGCCTCCACAGACAGCAGCCTCCACAGACAGAAGCCTCCACAGACAGGAACCTCCAGACACACAGTAGCCTCCACAGACAGGAATCTCCACAGACAGGAACCCCCACAGACAGAAACCTCCACAGATAAGAACCTCCATAGACGGCAGCCTCCACAGACAGCAGCCTCCACAGACAGGAACCTCCACAGACAGGAATCTCCACAGACAGGAATCTCCATAGACAGGAATCTCCACAGACAGGAGCCTCCACACACACACAGTAGCCTCCATAGACAGCAACCTCCAAAGACAGGAACCTCCATAGACAGGAACCTCCACAGACAGGAACCTCCACAGACAGGAGCCTCCACACACACAGTAGCCTTCACAGACAGCAACCTCCATAGACAGCAACCTCCACAGACAGGAACCTCCACAAACAGGAACCTCCACAAAAAGAAGCCTCCACACAGACAGAAGCCTCCACACAGACAGGAACCTCCACAAACATGAGCCTCCACACAGACAGGAACCTCCACAGACAGCAGCCTCCACACAGACAGGAGCCTCCACAGACAGGATCCTCCACACAGACAGCAACCTCCACAGACAGGAACCTCCACAGACAGGAACCTCCACAGATAGGAACCTCCTCAGACAGACGCCTCCACACAGACAGAAGCCTTCACACAGACAGGATCCTCCACACAGACAGGAACCTTCACAGACAGGAGCCTCCACAGACAGGAGCCTCCACACACACAGTAGCCTTCACAGACAGCAACCTCCACAGACAGGAACCTCCACAGACAGAAGCCTCCACACAGACAGAAGCCTCCACACAGACATTAACCTCCACAGACAGGAGCCTCCACACAGACAGGAACCTCCACAGACAAGAGCCTCCACACAGACAGGAGCCTCCACACAGACAAGAGCCTCCACACAGACAGGAGCCTCCACAGACAGGATCCTCCACACAGACAGCAACCTCCACAGACAGGAACTTCCACAGACAGGAACCTCCACAGATAGGAACCTCCTCAGACAGAAGCCTCCACACAGACAGAAGCCTCCACACAGACAGAAGCCTCCACACAGACAGGAACCTCCACACAGACAGGAACCTTCACAGACAGGAGCCTCTACAGACAGGAGCCTCCACACAAAAGTAGCCTTCACAGACAGCAACCTCCACAGACAGGAACCTCCACAGACAGAAGCCTCCACACAGACAGAAGCCTCCACACAGACATTAACCTCCATAGACAGGAGCCTCCACAGACAGGAGCCTCCACAGACAGGAGCCTCCACACAGACAGGAGCCTCCACACAGACAGGACCCTCCACACAGACAGGACCCTCCATAGACAGGAGCCTCCACACAGACAGGAGCCTCCACACAGACAGGCACCTCCTCACAGACAGGGACCTCCATAGACAGGAGCCTCCACACAGACAGGAGCCTCCACACAGACAGGAACCTCCACACAGACAGGGACCTCCACAGATAGGAGCCTCCACACAGACAGGAGCCTCCACACAGACAGGGACCTCCACACAGACAGGGACCTCCACAGACAGGAGCCTCCACAGGCTAAAATTTCGTATGCGTATTAATTCTGATACGGTGAGTAAGAGCAATAACTGTCTTCAATAATCTTAACATTGTCTTCCATCCATCGTTGTCTCATAAATACTGTACATATTTAACCGATTCATTCAACTAGATACATTTCTATTGAGCCTGCCTGGACCAGTGGTTAGAGCTCTGGGCTGCTATTTTTTTTTTTTAAGACTGGAGTGCCGGTGGTTCGAACCTCTCCCTGTTCCCTGATTTGTTGATAATGTTGACATTGTGTCTTCTAGAGAGTCGTGTAATTTATATATATTTTTATACAAACTAATTTATTTCCTTCGTTTTACATTATACATCTCTTCTAATGTTTTGTTTCTCTTCCTCTGGTCACTTATGGGGCTTAAAAAAAAATTTGATCGGATTTGGTAATCCTCTTTACCTTTCCAAAACCCCAGCTTTTCTTCTCCATTTTTGGTTTATTAGTCTATCTGCTTATGGAAGTTGTTTTAGTGTAATTGTTTTATTTGGGCCAAAAATACTGTATAGGGCTTATCTCTTTATACTCTTTTCTTCCTCGTCGCCTTTGTGTGCGTGTGTGTGTGTGTGCTCACCTAGTTGCTCACCTAGTTGTGGTTGCAGGGGTCGAGTCAAAGCTCCTGGCCCCGCCTCTTCACTGGCCGCTACTGGGTCACTCTCCCTGCGCCATGAGCTTTATCATACCTCTGCTTAAAGCTATGTATAGAGCCTGCCTCCACTACATCGCTTCCTAAACTATTCCACTTCCCGACAACTCTGTGACTGAAGAAATACTTCCTAACATCTCTGTGATTCATCTGAGTCTTCAACTTCCATCTGTGTCCCCTTGTTGTTGTGTCCCATCTCTGGAACATTCTGTCTCTGTCCACTTTGTCAATTCCTCTCAGTATCTTATATGTTGTTATCATGTCTCCCCTATCTCTCCTGTCCTCCAGTGTCGTCAGGTCGATTTCCCTTAACCTCCCCTCGTAGGACATACCCCTTAGCTCCGGGACTAGTCTTGTTGCAAACCTTTGCACTTTCTCGAGCTTCTATACATGCTTGGCTAGGTGTGGGTTCCAAACTGGTGCTGCATACTCCAATATGGGCCTAACGTACACAGTGTACAGGGTCCTGAACGATTCTTTATTAAGATGTCGGAATGCTGTTCTTAGGTTTGCTAGGCGCCCATATGCTGCAGCAGTTATTTGGTTGATGTGCGCCTCAGGAGATGTGTCTGGTGTTATACTCACCCCAAGATCTTTTTCCTTGATTGAGGTTTGCAGTCTCTGGCCCCCTAGGCTGTACTCCGTCTGCGGTCTTCTTTGCCCTTCCCCAATCTTCATGACTTTGCACTTGGTGGGGTTGAACTCCAGGAGCCAGTTGCTGGACCAGGCTTGCAGGCTGTCCAGATCCCTTTGTAGTGTGTGTGTGTGTATGTGTGTGTGTGTGTACTCACCTAGTTGTGGTTGCAGGGGTCGAGTCAAAGCTCCTGGCCCCGCCTCTTCACTGGCCGCTACTGGGTCACTCTCCCTGCGCCATGAGCTTTATCATACCTCTGCTTAAAGCTATGTATAGAGCCTGCCTCCACTACATCGCTTCCTAAACTATTCCACTTCCCGACAACTCTGTGACTGAAGAAATACTTCCTAACATCTCTGTGATTCATCTGAGTCTTCAACTTCCATCTGTGTCCCTTGTTGTTGTGTCCCATCTCTGGAACATTCTGTCTCTGTCCACTTTGTCAATTCCTCTCAGTATCTTATATGTTGTTATCATGTCTCCCTATCTCTCCTGTCCTCCAGTGTCGTCAGGTCGATTTCCTTAACCTCCCTCGTAGGACATACCCCTTAGCTCCGGGACTAGTCTTGTTGCAAACCTTGCACTTTCTCGAGCTTCTTCACATGCTTGGCTAGGTGTGGGTTCCAAACTGGTGCTGCATACTCCAATATGGGCCTAACGTACACAGTGTACAGGGTCCTGAACGATTCTTTATTAAGATGTCGGAATGCTGTTCTTAGGTTTGCTAGGCGCCCATATGCTGCAGCAGTTATTTGGTTGATGTGCGCCTCAGGAGATGTGTCTGGTGTTATACTCACCCCAAGATCTTTTTCCTTGATTGAGGTTTGCAGTCTCTGGCCCCCTAGGCTGTACTCCGTCTGCGGTCTTCTTTGCCCTTCCCCAATCTTCATGACTTTGCACTTGGTGGGGTTGAACTCCAGGAGCCAGTTGCTGGACCAGGCTTGCAGGCTGTCCAGATCCCTTGTAGTTCTGCCTGGTCCTCGTCCGATTGAATTCTTCTCATCAACTTCACATCATCTGCAAACAGGGACACTTCGGAGTCTATTCCTTCCGTCATGTCGTTCACAAATACCAGAAACAGCACTGGTCCCAGGACTGACCCCTGTGGAACCCCGCTCGTCACCGGCGCCACTCTGACACCTCGCCACGTACCATGACTCGCTGCTGTCTCCTGACAGGTATTCCCTGATCCAATGTAGTGCCTTCCCTGTTACCCCTGCCTGGTCCTCCAGCTTCTGCACTAATCTCTTGTGTGGAACTGTGTCAAACGCCTTCTTACAATCCAAGAATATGCAATCTACCCACCCCTCTCTCTCTTGCCTTATCGCTGTCACCCTGTCGTAGAACTCCAGTAGGTTTGTGACACAGGATTTCCGTCCCTGAAACCGTGTTGGCCGTCGTTGATAAGCTCATTCCTTTCTAGGTGCTCAACCACCCTTCTCCTGACTATCTTCTCCATGACCTTGCATACAATACATGTCAGTGACACTGGTCTGTAGTTTAGTGCTACGTTCCTGTCTCCTTTTTAAAAATTGGAACTACATTTGCTGTCTTCCAAACCTCAGGTAGTTGCCCTGTTTCGATAGATGTGTTGAAGATCGTTGTTAGGGGTACACATAGCTCCTCTGCTCCCTCTCTCAGGACCCATGGAGAGATGTTATCTGGCCCCATCGCCTTTGAAGTATCTAGCTCGCTTAGTAGCCTCTTCACTTCCTCCTCATTTGTGTGTATTGTGTCCAGCACTTGATGGTGTACCCTACCTCTCCTCCTTTCTGGAGGCCCTTCTATCTCCTCTGTGAACACCCTTTGAATCTCATGTTGAGCTCCTCACACACTTCCCGGTCATTTCTGTGACCTTCCCTCCTACCTTCCTCAGCCTGATCACCTGGTCCTTGACTGTTGTTCTCCTCCTGATGTGGCTGTACAGCAGCTTTGGGTCAGATTTGGCTTTTGCTGCTATGTCATTCTCGTACTGTCTTTGGGCCTCCTTCTGATCTGTGCATATTCATTTCTGGCTCTACGACTGCTCTCCTTATTCTCCGGGGTTCTTTGCCTTCTGTACCTCTTCCATTCCCTTGCACACTTGGTTTTGGCTTCCTGCACCTTTGGGTGAACCATGGGCTCATCCTGTCTTTTTTCGCTTCTCCTGTTACCCTTGGGTATAAACCCTCCTCAGCTTCCTTGCAAATTGTTGTCATATATTCCATCATCTCGTCTACTGACTTCCCTGCCATCTCTCTGTCCCACTGAACTCTGTGCAGGGAAGTTCCTCATGCCCACATAGTCACCTTTCTTGTAGTTTGGCTTCATTTGTGTGTGTGTGTGTGTGTGTGTGTGTGTGTGTGTGTGTGTGTGTGGTGATTTATAGTTTGATATGTGTGTGTGGTTTATAGTGCTTGATGTGTGTGTTTGTATATGCACACATGCTTACATGTTATCAGCAGGTGGTCGTGGAGGTGAGGTCGTAGTAACACCGTCGGGACTGGAGGAGAGAGGGTAGATAGGGGAGGAGGTCAGGTCGTGGACGGGTATAAAGGTCCTGGGCTCCAACAGGGCCACTAACCGACCGGAGCGGGTGCCGGCGACAACGACGCTCTCCGGTATTTGCACACAATGCTCCCATATTTCACGTAGGGTCGCGCCGCAGATAAACCCAGGCGCTGAATTTTTTTTACATAGCTAAATATACTACAACGGACCGCGCTTTATTCTGTCTCCTTCCCACCCTCGCTGGACACAAGAAAAGTTTATAGTCAACATTTAATGCAACGGGGCCCTCGACTTATTAATGAGTGACATCTAACCAAACTTGCATATGAGTGACTTGGCACTGACTTATGGTGACGTGTGGCACTGACTTATGGTGACTGGGCACTGACTTATGTATGAGTGACGTGTACCAGACTTGTATATGAGTGACGTGGCACTGAGTTATGCATAAGTGACGTGTGGCCGACTTATGTATAAGTGACACACTAAATTATATATGAATGACGTGTGGAAACTTATGGATGACTGACGTGCACTGACTTATGGATGAGTGACGTGTTGCAATGACTTATGGATGAGTGACGTGTGGCACTGACTTGTGGATGAGTGGCGACAGGTACTCGCCGTATGAATGTAAGAGATGTGGCATCGACTTATGGATGAGTGATGTTAGTAGTTGATTTAAGGATGAGTTCATGTTGATGGGCCGGGACGGGGTCCTGGTCCGGGTCTTCTCCATGTGGTGACCCGGCAGTGGCTCCCAAGGAGGTCGGAGTTTGACAAGTGATCCAGTTTATAGCCCTATGGCAGGGCACGGTGAGCCTCGTGTCAAGTGGAGAGTATACAGCCCTATGGCAGAGGCAGCCCTATGACAAGGGCACGGTGATGAGTGACAAGTGGCATTGATTTCAGCGATACGAGTGAAGTGAGCACTGATTGATGCGTGGGGACTTCTGATATTCGTGTTATGCGTGAGGGACTTCTGATATTCGTTAATATAGTACGAGGAACTGGTGGTTTTGACTTAAAAGAAGTGAAAAGCTGCAGTGGTAGAGCGTTCGGCTTACAGAAAAATAGCCTGAGTTCGATTCTCAGGCTGGGCAGACATAAAAAGTTTTTACCCTGTTGCCCTCTTTCATCTAGCAATAAATAGGTACCTGGGTGTTAGCTGACTGTTGGGATCCATCCTGGGGCGGTACTAAACTTAGATGGGTGGACTTTAAAATGAGCTGGGAGGATAATCACTCTTACCCTTGTAAATGGGCAGTGCTAGGATAACAGCACAGCCTGTAAAAAAGCTGACTTGGGACAGCCGGTCGTTGTTGGAGCGGGAGGATAACAACACATATCTGTAAATGATCTTAAGTCATAGCCTCTCTTGGCCCATAAATTTAAAAGTAATGAAGTAGATTCAGTGCTGGTTTTTCGTTGCTTTTGTTGGGTTCTCGTTCTTTTAGTGTTATCAGACGGTCTGCTGAGTTGCTTGAGCTCTTAAGGCTTTAATTTAAGTGTTCAGACAAGGGAGAGAGGGGGGAAAGAGGAGAGGAGAGGAGAGAGAGGAGAGAGAGAGAGAGGTGGTACCATCCTTCATCTATTTCAGCTGGGGGTTACATCTTTGTCCCATCTGTGACGGGTGCCCCCCAACCAACGTCTTGAAGCATAAAAAAATTACATTATCCCCGCCTAATTCACGAGATCATCTTCGGGATAACTATCTAAGAATAATGCATTTTCTCTCTTTGTCTCGATGGATTACGATCTCGTAAACACGAGTAAACAAAAGACAAGATATACAAATATATAATTATTTCGTTTCTGTGCAGAGTAACTGGAGTAAATCGAAAAAATGGATTTAGAAAATTAACAAATATATACAGGTGTATTTAAGAACCACTCCACATTGAGACAAAGACTGGATAAAAGTTTCTGAAATTTGAGGTTTTTTTTCCCCTTCAGAGGTCCCATTGGGTCTGTGTACCAGTCTTTATCATCCTTGTGTTCTCGTTTCACATGTATATTCGATCATGGTCAACCTTGGGTAGCAACACAACTGTAGAGGACCTCAGCAAGAGGGGGGATATATATAGAGCAAAATTACCTGATAAATTAGAAATGTGCAACACTTGGGTACTGATTTTAAACACACAGTGGTTCATCATTCAATACAAAAGAATAGTGAAGATCAGAAGGAGACTGAGAATCAGTCCCCAGCCTGGAGACGATGTAATCAAGATTGTAGTTTATTGACTCCGGCTGAATTATTCCAATCTCCTTCTGAACTTCCCTTTTCTTTGTATTGGACTGATGAAGCATGTGGCAAAAGTTACAAACGAACCAAGTGTTCACATATTTGATTTATCAAACAGTCGTTCTCTGAACCTTTATCTAAAAAAATAATCCTGGTTTTGTAACCACTTGCATTGGTTCGTGTCATCGAGGTGTTTAGCAAGCCCCATCATACACTCGTTAATTTAACAAACATCTTTCAACAGGGTTAAACCTACCCACAAATCCATCTTTGATTCTGGGATCTGGCTGAGTGGCGAAATACGGTGTCTGATACAAGTGTGCAGGTTTGAATCCTGCGGACTGAAATAATATCTGTTAAAAGCTCGAGTTTGCGAATTTAGGACACTCGTTAGCTGTTGCAACTCTACTGAAGAAGGTCTAAAATATAAGCCAATCATACAGTACTTAACATTCTGCTTTATAGGAAAAAAACACTGTATATTTCGGCCTATTACTTAGGAACTACCAAGAAGATGAAGAAGGAACAAACAAGAGCACTTCTCTGTTTATAGTCTTCTGAGAAGATGGCTTTAGCAGACGACTGAAAATACAGAAGACTTCTTATCTTCCTAGTTTCTCCACGAGTGTCCGTTTGTTTCCGTTCGTCTGGAACTTTCGTGTTCGGATAACGTGAACGTCCGCACGAAGTCGAGTTTACAACTACGAATATAAGATAAATAGTATTCATTTCATGGCTTCATAGTCCCTACCTTGTCTAGTGAGAGTAGTGAATGGCCGCACATGAAACATACACACGTATAATCCTATCACGACCTTGCCCTAGTGAAACTGGTGAATGCCACATATGTAAGTTACACATGTATATTTCAATCCGTCCAACCTTTGCCTAGTAAAAGGGTGAATGGTTACAAATGCAAACGGGAAATCCTGAATGCACGTGCAGGGCGGCATGAATAATGAATGCGGACTAATCAACCCCAAGACCCCGAACATAAAAATGCTAATCCATTCCAGCGTTCAGCTATAAATAAAGCGGGATGCTTGCCTTGGCGGACACAGGAATTAATACATGCGGCCCGGAACAGCGGGGTGAATGCAGGACGGGACCTAACGTTCACCTAACTCCCTCCCCATACCTCTTCCCTTTTTTACACCGTTCGTTTACTGACGCATCAATCAGCTTCGGTTTCTGCGTTCCCTCCTTTTGATACCGGTGAAATTCTTTGATCTTAGGAACAGGAGTTCCCCCCCCTTTCCTCGACTCAAACCTTATTTCTTCCATTCCCCAGATGCTGTATAATAATAATAATAATAATTTTGTCACCAAGTTTGAAGCCTATCTTCATTATCTCCGCCTCGATTTGTTTGCATTTCTCTCTAATTTACCTCAAAAATTACTGCTTCCACTGTCTCCAGCATTATTATTATTATTATTATTATTATTATTATTATTATTTTTCAAAACCAAGCGCTAAACCCACAAGAGTCATACAGCGCTGTCCAGCGTTGTGTTCATCTGTATTCGACCGAAGAAGAACATTTTCCGAGGCGTAACGTTTGGAGAAATATCCGAGAGCAAAAACGGCACATACCACGACGGAACAATGCACAAAGAACCCGCAATAAGGGAGAAACTTACGACGGCGTAAGTGACAATGTTTTTTTTGTAAATGGTCCAAGACGGACCGAAAGTCGTCGTAAGCTCCTCTCTTGTACGTGAGGGTTATTAGTGTACTGGAGATACCCATGTTGAGTCTTATCAACCTCTCGATATTGTGTGGCATCAAGAATATATCCCAGCACAATTATAATTCACTGCTTGCTCATACAGTGTGTTTTTTTAAATTCCATGCTTTCTTCCTTCTGGTCCTCCTTGTGAAGGCAGGAAGGAAGGAAGGAAGGAAGGAAGGAAGGAGGATTGCCAGAATAGTGTTCCCAATGAAGCACTCCTTGAGTAGACCAATTCACCTCAGTTTACCGCTTCATATAATTAATAAATAATAATGATATTATTATTATTAATAGTAATGATAATATTGAAAAAAACAATAATATTTTGTAAATCCAGTTTTATCTTTCATATTATCATCATATTTTTTTTTTCTTCCTCCGCCGATGATTGGATTACCCTATTAATTTTTTTTTCACATAGTTCGTATCTTTTAGCTCCGTTGAGACATGATGGTAAATCTCTGAACTTTCTCAAGTTTCAAGTTGTTGATGAAGCAGTAGTTCAGTGGGTGAACAGTGGTTCAGTGGGTGAAGCAGTGGTTCAGTGGGTGAAGCAGTGGTTCAGTGGGTGAACAGTGGCAGTGGGGGAAGCAGTGGTTCAGTGGGGAAGCAGTGATTTAATGGAGGCGTCTTAAAAAAAAAAAAAGAAACTAGTCTTCCATACTGGTAAAAGCCGTCAAGTGGGAATAAAGACACTGGTTCTTAGAAAGACAGGTCACATATGCCATTATATTGTGGGGCAGGTCACACACGAGGGCGGAGGTCAAGTCTGGTGAGGTCAGGTATGGGTGGGAACGGGGGGGGTTAATTAAACGTGACAAGTTTTACTTTATGTATAAATCAGGACAACGTCTGCGCAGGTCCAACCAATTTTATATTCGCTGTTTTGCTCAAGGTTTTAGGTGGGTGGATCACCACTGCGCTTCCAAAAGTCTGCGTCTGGACTTGTCGTTCTCTGGTATAAAGCTGTGCTCTTAGCATGATGCGAGAATGAAGGTTGCGATGGACTACCCATTGTTGCTGGTTGTATCACTCCTGCAGGCATATTTATGTTCCTGAAATATCGAATCTGACCGGTCTCCCGCGTAGAATTTATCGCCTACCACGGGGATATGGTGTACTCCTGCTGAGCAAATCTGTGTTGAGGGTTTCTGGTGATTGTTTTGGCAATGAAGATTGTTACGTCCATGTTGGATTTTCGGACAATCGCGGGTGGTGACAGCGGTCTGCCCACTGGGAAGGACCCGTTAATGTTGGTACGTTTTGAGGGTGCTGTGAATGATGAAGGCTTTCTGGTCCCCCAATACCTGACCTCCCAGATTGATCGCATGACCTTTGTGTGACATGTCTGTCTTGGGTCTATCTGTTTTTGCTTTCCTTTGTATTTGGCAACCCAGCCGAGCGAAACGTTGTATTAAAACGACTCTTTGGGCCAGTGTATTTATTCACACCTGGTATACAGTGTTCTGTAGTCATTCTTAAGGTTACCGAAGTCACACTTTTTCATATCCTAACCAGCCAGTGCCTCTGTAGTCATACGGCACATATAATCCTCGTCCGGCTCTTGGGTTGTCCCTCCCCAAGTGGTACCTCTTTCCCCCCCCTCCTCCACCTCCCTGTAATCACATTATTACTATTCAATAGTTAATAATTCTTGCATTTTCTCCACCTCTTCTCGCAAGGTTTTTTAGTCGTGATTCATTCGTAGCGTGTTCGTCCCACACCGTCTGCACTCATTAACACGAAGGACACAAGCAACTTATCTCAGCGGTGGCCGCTCCCCTCACCAGGAGGATGGCTGACCACTGGGGATCTTCCCCCAACACTTTTCATCGTCGTAATTATAATCAAAACCCAAGCGCTAAACCCACAAGGGTCATGCAGCGCTGCAGGTATCTCATAGGAACCCTCCTGGAGATTATACATTTTGTTTCGTACGTTCTCTATTATCCCCCGAGTCGCCTACCCTATGACACTTTTTTTTTTTTTTAATTTCGTGAATCAGGTTCGTGAAAGCACAGTTTCAGAGACTTCATAAGTGTCTAGCAATAAACAGTTCACCTGCCCTGAGTGCCGTCAACCTTTCAAAAATTCGATTAAGTTCGAAAGGCAAGATTTGCCGTATTTAACCCTGATGACTTTTTTATTTCTTTAAAGGTGTAATCTCTTCCCAAACTTCTATCTTTTTTGTGTGTGTGTGTGTGTGTGTGTGTGTGTGTGTGTGTGTGTGTGTGTGTGTGTGTGTGTGTGTGTGTGTGTGTGTGTGTGTTTGGGGGGGGGGAGCGCACGTGGCCTCCCGGGTTTAGTGACTAATGTCATTAATGGGGGGGGGGATACGCTCGTGTTATTGCTCGCCTCCAACAAACGAGTCAAAAATTGGGCAGCGTCGTGCGTGCGCCGTCCCCATGTTTTTTTCCTCCAGAGGGTTTGTCAGCAAATGAGTTGTGTCCTTTAAAAACGGGGTGAAAAAGAAAAATTGTCCTAATAAATTTTCCCCGAGGAAGTCTAACTGATGATTCGTGATTACCGTGTGTGTATAGTACTTTTTTGTGAGATTTCGAGATTTTTTGTTATTCTTGCGGTAGGTAGACTCACCCCGTATGTTGTAGTTGTGGGGCCCCAAAAGGAAGAATAAATAAAGTATTCGGAGGCAGAGAGGATGAAAAAAAAAAAAAGGCAAGCTGGGAGATAGGCTGGCAGGCAAGCTGGGGGGAACCAGGTAGTCAGGAATAAGTAGACAGACAAGCAGACAGATGGGAGACAAAGTAGGCAGACACCTGGGCCAATACCTAAAATAAATGAGCAGTAGTTTGTCTACCTGTCAGCCTGTCGGTAATTACCGTAATTAGGAACAAGAAATACAGGTATGAGTTGGAGAAGGAGAGGGAGAACCAGAGCAATACAAATGAGGAGCTGTCTTGGCTGGAGGTGCGGGGCGCCGGAGGGTGGTGGTGATAGTGGTGGTGATAGTAGTGGATAGTGGTGGTGGTGATACTGAAGTGGCAGTAGTGGAATGCGACACATCTCTACACCCCTGTTGTTTTTTAGCATAGCAAATTATATGTGCTCCTTCAAAGTCCAAGACGAGACACAGTATTTGCGTGTGTTGTTTTGCTATTGGGTTTAAAAAAACAGCGGGGGACAGTAACTGAATGGGTGCCGGGGGATACATCCTCAAATTTCGGAAACATCGACAATTTTCCCCCGACCTTGAGTACATTATACACGAAAACAAAGTTCTTGTTATCAAAAAAAATTTTTTTACGGAGCTGTAACCTTAGCCCCTGGCTTTCATTGGGTTTTCCCAGCTCACACACTGAGGGACTCAGATCGATTGACTCGGGTGAAACGCTGGACATTTTCCCCCTTCCCCCTGTTCCCCCCTCATCCCCGGAGGTACCTGGGGTTTGGGATTTGAAGGTCGCATCCTGGGGGAGAAGAAAAAACCCCCCAAAAGAAACAAGATAACACACTGTTTATGTGTTATCCGGGGAAAAATTCCCCGGTTAAAAATCTTATTTTATTTTTTATTATGGGGGGGGCGCTCAAGCAGTGGAGTCACACTGCGCCCTGGGAAGAAAGGAGAAAAATAACCCAATTCCTTTGGATCAAACCCTTCACAAAAAAAGGGAGCCACTTAAAAAATTTGAACACGAAACTGACATGTTAAGCGAGTTAATGTGTTTTTCGTTAGGACGAATTGATCAAATAACGAATATCTGTCCAATTTGGCGTTGCCTGCAAACTTTTTTTCTGATGCCATTATTAAAAATGGCTATGATTGTATTTTTGAAGCGCTAAAACCCACGCCAGTCCTTCAGCAAAAGTTATGAATGCTGTCCGGTCCGCTAATGCAAAGCTTCTTATATGGAGTATTTGCTTATAGGTGATTTTTATATTACTTTCAGTAAAAATTTTGGAGGGCTGGGTAATTTATAATGGGGGTGTTGGAGGCGGGATCATAATGGCGGTTTGGGGAAACCCTGGGGAATTTTTTGATGTTGACACTCTGAAGAAGCGGAATCACTTCACTCGCCCTGCACAACCACCAGCTTTTTTGGGGTATCTGATCCTTTGACAATATGTAAAACCTGTCTGGTGAGAGGATTACAGGTTCATCAATAACCGCAAGCTTTCGCCACTCAAGGATAGGAGGATAAGTCTCGTGGGGGGGCCAAGTGAGAGACTGAGAGTGGCGGGGGGGAATTTTGATCTGTCTCACCCAGGCATCACACTGAGCGATGCCTCTTTCGCTGATCTCATTTTTTTGACGTCGAGCAGGAGGCTGCAAGGATAGGGGGGAAATGCAAGCGGAGCCGTGTGACTAGGCAAAAAACCCCCCTTCTCTGCCTGACGGGCAGACGCCGAATGGGAAAGTGGACCCAGCCAAAAAATATCTGATGCACCCCCTTATGCCCGCCGAGTATCGCGGGGGATCACAAATTGAAAAGTTCCCCTTTTATGGTCGATCTTCAAGCGAGATGGTTAGGCGAGCCGGCCCGCCCTCCATCCCCCACGAATCCCACAAACGGGGGAGATGGGGGGTTTCCCCCCCTTTTTAAAAAGGGGAGGTTTCAAATTAAAATTAAACTTACCTTTTTTGGGGGCGGCCATGCCCAAAATTTTTTGACTGGGCCCCAAGATGCCTCACAAGATAGTTTATATTAACAGCCCCCTAATTTGATTAATTTAATATAATGAGGTATGAGTTTTTCAAACCAGTGAGATGTATGATTGCAGCAATTAAGGGGGCGTTTGAGCATTTAAAGGAAGTGCACAAGTTTGATCATTATCACCCCCATTAAACAATTCCCGGATGATAGTGGGGAATCAACAACAACAAAAGGGGGAAAAAGGGTTAAACGGTTCCCCTTCGGGGTTTTGTCCTCGATCAGCAAGACTGACCCCGACTGTGAACTCACTAAAATTGCCAATAAACTTGCAAGTGAAAAAAATATTTTTTTCCCTTGCACTCTGGGGGAATCTCCAAAATCAGGGACTGGAAAGGTGTTTATGTTGTGTGTGTACGTCTGAAGGGGGATGAACGGGGGTTTTTGTGGGGGTTATTGTCTTTTGGGGTGTTGTGCTTAGTGCATGTGTGTTTTGTTTGGGTCTTTTTTAAATTTCCCCTTTTGCAGTTCATTTGTAGAGCCTTGCTCTGTTGGTTTTCGTCTTCAAATTATATTTTGAACCCCCCTAGTTTTTAGTTACCTTGTTCAATTATCTTCCCGTATTTGTTTGTGTTGAATTCCAGCCCCCGAGTCCGTTTTGTTTTCTGCTGGCTGACGTGGACAATGTCTCTCTGTTATGGAAAACTTTTTAAATCACTTCATCTTCCCCCGTTCGCCCCCCTTATTCCAAGTAAAAAAATGTTCCTTTTTCCCTTAACTAATTCAGATATTCGTTTCCGATTAAAATTGGGGTTCTGGGCCTTGTCTTTTGCAAAGACGTTTCGATCTGGGGGGGGCCCTTGATCCTCGGAAAATTGGATTCCTCTCCATTTTTTTTTAAGTCTGGCAGGCCCCCAGATGTTTAATTTTAGAAAAAATTAAAAATTAAAATTGCATGCTTGTACCTCGATGTTTGGATTTTTTTGGGTAAACTTTCCGATATTAAAAAGGTTTTTCTCAGGATTACAATTTCAAAAAATTTAAAATTTTTTCGTAAAAAAATTTGAAAAGGCGTGTTCAAATTTTTGGGGTTTTTAAACAAAAAATATTTGCGTACATTTGACTAAAAAATATCTTTAGATTTCAATTGTGTCTAAAGGTGAATTTAATTTTCACTTTTTTTCCCCCTTTTCAAATCATAAAAGGGGTTGCAGGGGGAAAAATGAAACAAAAAGGGGGTAATCTAAAAAGGGCGCTCCTCTGTGGTGTCCCGGATGAAACTCCTTGTAGGTTTAAGTTATCGGTGTTAATAACATGATCGCTAAAAAAATACGTTACCGTGAGACAAGAGCAACAAACAGACGAATGGTGAGGGGCAAAAACCAAAATATGGTGACTGGGCAACAAGCAGATGAACTGAATGGTGCCTATGGCAAAAGCAACGAAGTGGTGGGGGAAGGGGAAATGACTGGTGACTGGAGCAACAACCAAGGAGGGGTAAAACCCAAGTAAAAAAAGACTATTTGAGACGTGTTATGAGAGAAAAAAAGGGTCTTACACTTTTTTCTAAGGTTTTGTCTTACGCATCATATGCACACAATTCTGGTCTTCCTTAAATCCTACTAAAGATTTTGTTAGCGTAATGCATAAAGGGTGGGGGTTCGTTTGCTTCCCTTTCCAAAAATTTTATTATTTCCTGTTTAAAAACATAAACAAAACAAACATAACAACCTCTGTTCCCCCATTATTATTTGGGGGAAACTTAAAACCCTGGGGTAAAACGCCCGAGGAAAAGGGGGTAATCGGGGTTTGGGAAAAAGGGGTGGGAATTCTGTTCCTCAAACTCTTCAGCCCCCCAAAACATTTACCTCCCCCTTTCCCCCCACCTTAAGGGGTTTTTTAAATTTACGTCTCCCACATTTATAAAAAAAGCTGCCACCCCCCAAAATTAAACCCAGTAGATTGTGGTAACTTTTGTACTGCGATATATATTTCCAACTAATGGTTTCTTTGGGAAAAATAGAGTTGGGTTAAATAAGAACTCCTTAGGCCCCCGTAGCCCTTGTGTTCACCCATTTTCATTACTGAAATTGGGGTTGGGGTTGGGAATTTTTGGGGGGTTCCCCAATCGGTTTCTGAAACACACGTCTGATATACCTTAGTGCCACTTGGTGACTGAATACTGAACGTGAGAAGGGAAACCATGATTGGGGGGTACAGAGGTGTAATGGGGGAGGGGGGGGGTTAATACGTGGAGGGGGAAGGTGTGAATGGTAGTCCCCCCCCCACTTATCCCTATCACAAAGTAATTGTAACCCTATACAAACTTACGATGTTATGGTCTCTGATGGGGCCTCCCCAATTCATTACCCGGCCAGGAAGAGGAAGGCTGCAAAAAAAATAATGGATATTTTTTTCTTTATGAGCTTTATCAAGCTAATCGGAGAGAAAGGTTAACAATGAGGCTTTCCAAAGTGTTTATTCTTCAAAGTTTGACAGTCCATATGTCTCCGCCCAGGGCATAGTGTTAAGATAATCAAAATTTTTTTTGGTTTAAAACAGGGTAGTCTAGATAGTGGGTTTGGCAACCCAATAAACCTTGATTCCCCGAGTCAGCTTCATCAGCTGCATTTGCAGGCTTCAAGGGGGTCCCTGATTAACCTTGAAAAAAGATTCTTCGTACTTTTCTTTATCAAAAATAAATGTATTTTCCTGATTTTGAGAGTAAGGTATGCAGAAATAGTTTTTGCTCATCGGGATCCCCAAATGTCCTGGGTTCATATCCAAAAAAAATTTTTATGTTTTCTGTAAAAATTTTTGGGAAAATTTCCTCTCCCCGAAAATTTTCCCAAGCAACTGGATGATTTTTAATTAATCTGTTTAACCTAATGTTCCCCAATTTACTAGAATAAAATAATTTCACAGCTGATTAAATGTGCAGAAACCCCCCTTATAATCTAAAAAAAAAGACACGAAAAGCTATCTGTACCCAAAAGCAAAACAGTTTGAGGTTTTTAATGCACTCATTCCTCATAATCCTTCAGGTTTTTTTCCCGACCTTCTCCACATTCACCTGACCTTCCCCTTTTTAACCTCCCCCCTGTAAAAAACCTTCTGCCCCAAAATTTGACCTGTGGACGGGGGGGAAACGAAGCTGCCGTTTTTTGGTTTTCAGTTTTTAACACACTCCTGGGGAAGGGTGTGCCTCTGGCCCGGGAATGAGCTCTCCTTTTTATTCAACAAACTTGGGGCCCCCCAAAGTGCAGCAGCCCTCTTTTATGATGGCTACCCAGTGGAACACCCTAGGGTTTTACCCTGTTCTATATAAAATTATTTTTAGAAACACCTAAGGTGTGGCTACAATATTTTTTTTAACAATTAAAAATACCCCGTTGTTTTTTTTCCCCGATATTTTTTCATGGAAAAAAACGTTTGTTCCGTCATACCCCACAGAATTGGTCCCCGAACTAAGGGGATATAACTCAAGCATTCCATTTGGGGGGCTGTTCAGTTAAACCTTCTTCTCACTATTCAGAAATTCAGAGATGAGGTCTAATTTCTATGGTGTTGAAGTGGAATTGTGAAATCTCCGGAGGTAAGTGGGGGTTTAAAAGGACCAAAGTGATTCACAGTTTTGCCTCATCAATGCTCAATTATATATATATATATATATATATATATATATATATATATATATATATATATATATATATATATATATATATATATATATATATATATATTTTTTCAGAATAAGGGCCTCAACTGAACAGCACAATTACATCCATCAGCTGCAACTTGAACTACCTGGGAACACTTAAACCTTTAGATATTTTCCCTTTGAACTAACGAAAAAAGGACATCTTTTTCATCAATCACTCCTATACAATAACTTGACAGACAGTCAAAATACCTAAAAAAAAATAGGGGGGACAGTTTAAAAAATAAATTGTTGAGTGCCGGTTCCCCCATTTTTGACGCCCTTCCTCTGTCTTATGACCAACAAGCCCCGGCTGTCTTCAAGAGAAAACCCCCAAAATTTTTGCAGCCAGCAGTAAACCTAGTTGATCAAGCCTTGATCCACCGGGAGGCGTTAGGTAGAGTTGTGTTCCATAGTTTTGATTTTGATTTTATTTGTTTTTTAAATTAAAATTTTTTTTTTTTTTAAAAAAATCTCATCGCCCTGACAATTTTTTAATTTTATATTTTAGTACTTTATGGGGTTTGAGACCGAAAGTTTGTAAACTGAATAAAAATGTTTACCACCCCCCTTTGGGGGGTTTTTTCTTCTTAAACGTCTATAATTCACAAGAGGAGAATCTATTTTTACCAATTACAATTTGTACAAGAAGCGGAGTAAGGGGGGCGCCACAGTGAGTTTCGGAACGGCCATAAAACCATCCCTTGGGGCCCCATGGCCATCCCTTTTGGGCCCTAGAAGCCATGCCCTTGGCCAGCCATAAAAATGCCCTCGGCCGGCCATGATGCCTTGTCCCCAGTCGCCACTGACATGGGACCCCCGTTGGGGTATTTTTCTGAATGTTACCCAGTGGTTGGTACGAAGCCGAATACAAGGTTAAAAAGGGGGGGAAAAGGGATTTCCAGGGGGGGGAAGGGGAGAGTACTTTTCCGTGGCGCCCCCGGGGCTGTCCCCCCGGGTGGCCGTGGTTGGGGGGGGCCCCCGCTGCTGTGCCTTCGTCTAATGTGACCACTCCTTTTTTGAACCCCTCCTTATTCCCCCCCAGCGTCAGTGCCTTACCTCCTGCCACTCCCCCCCCGTTTTTGATTGGCCCTTCCTTTTTTCCCGTGGATGGTCAGCCGCGCCTCTTCCCCTTTGGGGTTTCTTTTCCCCTTTCCTCCCCTTTTTTTCCATTCTCCCATCTTTACTGTATTGTCACTCTGCTATATTATTTTCTTCCCATGTTTCTTCTTTCCTAGCTATCTTTCGTCCTTAACCCTACCCCCTTTTTTCATTGTTTACGTCATGTACAGTCGCTGATGAAGTGGGTGGGGTATAACTTAACAAAAACTGGGGCTTCTTGCGCTTCCCCTTATCAGCAATAGGGATAAGAGACTCAAACAACGTTAGGTAACTAACGGACAAAAAATTTAATAATAAAGTTAGACTAACGTTAAAACCCTGTCTCAAAATTTTCGGGATTAGTTCCTTTTAAAATTCCCGGGGAAAAATGGATCGTCAGACCCCAAAGTTTATAGTTCTGTAAACAGAAAAATGGGAGTAATATCTTCATCGCTTTAAAAGGGTTCATCAAAAGTACCATAATCAGACTTCCCCGAAGGAAATAAAAAAGACCTTTAAAAAAACCAAGACTTAATACTACAGAGGACTATGATAAAGTTTGGAGAGAGACGCCAAAGATTCACACCCGTGTTGAAGAAAACACACCTGCGATACTGATAATATCAACAATCCCTGTAATAAGTAGGAACAGCCACGACCATTTGATGGAGACCAGCCATCATAGATTACGAGGATTGCAGTAACCCATTTTACTCAACACTTCTCCCCTCTTTTCAACACAGTTTTTGGCCCCTGGAGTGGTAACATCTTCAGAATTTTATGCAAACTGATCTTAAATCCAAAATACTCTCATTAGGCGAGGTAAATTATGACATTTTTTGTAACTGTCTTATATTTTAAACACACACACACACACAAAAAAAAATTTTTTTTTTTATATATATATATATATATATATATATATATATATATATATATATATAATATTCATTAGGCTCGAACATACGCACCTTCAGAAAAAAAAAAAAAGCACTATCCAAACCAAGTCGGACTACACAATAATTTTGGGGTCCAGCGAACTGGGGGTTTTTTTCCAGAAAGGGGGGCCCCCCATCGGCTGGGGCATCAGGCTGGCAGCATCAGGCTGGCAACTCAGGCTGGCAGCATCAGGCTGGCGATACCGGCTCTGGAGCAAACACCTATCTATACTGGCTGTGCACCAGTTATTGTGTGGTCTGGCAAAAGTGAATAAAAAGCTTACTGAATGGCAATTTCCCCCTACTACCTTCACGGTGGTATGTTCTCAGGATAGTGGTGCTACCCAGTACTGTGTCTTCCCGGCGGTGTGCGCACCCCAGGATGAGTGGTGCTACCCCCACTGTGTCTTCCTGGGGGGGCGCACCCCAGGGTTAGGGTGCCCCCCCGACTGTTCTTCCGGCGGTGTGCCCTCAGGATGAGTGGTGCCCCCGTACGTGCTTCCCCGGCGGTGGCGCACCCCAGGATGAGTGGTGCACCCAGTACTGTGTTTTCCCCGGCGGTGGCCCCTTAGGGTGAGTGGGCCCCCGACTGTGCTTCCTGGCGGTGTGCCCCTCCCGGAAAGAGGGGCACCCCCGTACTGTGTTTTCCCCGGGGGTGGGCACCCCAGGAGGGGTGCACCCAAGCCCCTGCTTCCGGCGGGTGTGCGCACCCCGGGGTAGGGGGCCCCCCAGTCTGTGTTTTCCCCGGCGGTGTCCCCTCAGGATGAGTGGTGCACCCAGTACTGTGTTTTCCTGGCGGTGTGCGCACCTCAGGATGGTGGGCCCCCAAATGTGTCTTCCTGGCGGTGGGCACCCCAGGATGAGTGGGGGCACCCAGTTGGGTTTTTCCCGGCGGGGGCCCCCCCGGGGTGAGGGGCTACCCAGACTGTGTCTTCCTGGCGGTGTGCGCACCCCGGATGGGGTGCCCCCATACTGTGTTTTCCCCGGGGGTTTGGGCACCCCGGGTGAGTGGGCACCCAGTATTTTTTTCTTTTCCCCCCGGGGGTGCCCCCCCCCTCCCCCAGGAAAGAGTGGTGCTACCCGATGGTTTTCCCCGGCGGTGTGCGCACTTCCCGGATGAGGGTTTACCCAGACTTTCTTCCTGGGGGTTTTTGGGGCCCCTCAGGATGGGGTCCCCCCCCCGTACTTTTCTTCCTGGCGGTGTACCCCAGGATGAGGGGCACCCAGACTGTGTCTTCCGGGGGGTGTGCCCCCTCGGATGGGGTGCCCCAGTACTGTGTCTTCCTGGCGGTGTCCCACTCTCAGGATAGGGTG
>WNWK01005597.1:0-22500 GCA_009830355.1 Cherax destructor
AATTTCTTTAAAAAACAATGATCTTTTTCCCCCAAAAAAAAAGCTAAAATTTGTGTATGCAAAATTTTTCAAAAAAATCATTCTGAACCTAACGAAACAAATATATTTCATTGTGTTTGTTTTTAAATTTGTAAACTTATCTAAAATATATATTTTAGTTGGATTGGCTAAATTAAATTGCGCTTGTTATAATAAGGTTAGGAAATTTTTTCAAAGGGTTTTTTTTGAAAAAAAAATTTTAAATTTTTTTACATCAACAAAATTTAAAAAAAATATATCTTTGGAGCCGCAAAAAAAGACAAAAAAGTCGAAGACCTAAAGACATTTTTTATGAGTGCCACAGAACTTGGTAGACGCAAACCTATCTGACATTATCCTGACGCCACATGATTTAAAAAAAAGGCGATAAATGACATGTCCATGCACTCCCCCAAGGCCCCTGACTCAGGGAAACCCCCCGTGTTCATCAAGAATTGCAAAAACCCCCCTATCATGTGCCCTTAACATCCTATGGAGAAGGAGCAGGGCCCCGGGGTCGCCCAAAAGCTCTAAAAAAAACAAAAAACCCCCCCCAAAAAAGGGGCAAAAAACAATACCAAAGAACTACAGACCGATAGCGCTAACCCCCCTTATCATAAAAATTTTTAAAAAGGGTTTCCCCAAACAAGATCGTCACTCATCTAGACCCCCATCTTTTTAAAAAACAGGGCAGCATGGGTTTAGAGCAGGTCCCCCTGTCTGTCCCAGCTACTGGACCACTATAAAAAGGTCCTGGGGGGCCCAAAAAACAAACGAAATGCAGATGTAATTAACAGACTTTAAAAAGCCTTTGACAAGTGTGACCATGGTGTAATAGAACACAAAATACGTGAAAAAGGAAAAACGGGAAAAAATTGGTAGATGGATCTAAAATTTTCCCCAATAGATGACAAAGGTGTGCGGTGAAAATTTTGTTCCTCAAGGCACAGTACTCGCTCCCATCTTGTTCCTCATCCTCATATCGGACATAGACAGGGATATTAGCCACAGCGCCGTGCCCCTTTTTTTGCAGATGACACCCAAAAATTTTATGACCCCAAAAGGGGACATCAACTAAACCCTTTAAAGGGCCGCAGAAAATAATATGAAATTCAATGATAAAAAAAATTAATTTCTCCAATATGGAAAACAGGGGAAAAATTTAAAAAATACATCGGAGTATAAAAAAAATTCCAACCACATAATAGAGCGAAAAACTAATGTAAAAGCCCTTTGGGGGTGATCATGTCGGAAGATCTCACCTTCAAAGACCCCATTGTATCAATCACATCTGCTATAAAAAATGACAGGATGGATAATGAGACCCTTCAAAACTAGGGATGCCGGGGCCCTGATGACATTTTTTCGGGCCCCGCTTGCTTTATCTAGGTTGGAATATTTTTTGAAACACTAACCGCACCTTTTAAGGGGGGGGTGAAATTGCTGACCTAGAAAATGTACAGAGAGCCTTCACGGCACACATAACGCAAAAACCACCAGGCCTCATGGTTGATCAGGCCCTGCCCCACCAGGGGGGCCGGGGTTCAGGGCCGCGGGAGTTCCCCCCCGGAACACACTCTCTCTCTTTTTTCTCTCTCTCTCTCTCTCTCTCTCTCTCTCTCTCTTATATATATATATATATATATATATATATATATATATATATATATATATATATTTAGTGCAATAATGAGAACCTGGGGTCCCCCCTAGAAACACACCCACTTCACTAACCCCCCCCGCCCCCCGGGGCCCACAACTATAAATCAAATCTTGGACCCCTTTTTGGGGGTCAATCATCCCCAGTGCCCCCCAACCACGCTCTCAAGTTTTATTCCCTGCCATACCGGGTTTCCCCAATGAGCCTTAAGTACTGGGGCGTGCAGTAGCCAATTTAAGGTTTCTCCCGGCAGAGTGCGGTCTAGTTTATACAGTAATTGCGAGCCATACTGGGCCGAAGAACACCGCCGTGTTGAACAACGTCTCGGGGGGAAAAAAACGGGCCTGGGGGCTCCCCCCTTCCCCGCGCACCCGCCACCCACACTACTTTATAACTTTAAACGAGCGTGAGGGGAAGGGGAAAAGCAATGCTCTAAGGAACTAAGGTTTGCGGAAATAGGTGCAGCGCAAGCTTTCGCTCTATGTAGAGCCGATCTTTGATAAAAAAAGAAAGAGCGAAACTGTCAATAAAAAAATAGCTATATAACGTTGTTCAATTCTGAGGACAGTGTGCCCTCTGTTTCTGACTACAGTGTTGCCACGTAAGCTGCCTGTTTAGGCTGTTACCTTACTAGCGACTAACTACCTTTACCTTACCCCCTGATATACCTTTGAAATTTTGAGTTTCACTACTCCCCGGGGCCCAGCCAGGCGCCAGGCTTTCCCCGGGGCTTGCCTCGTAACCAAAAGGGTTTTTGCTGCTGGAGGCCCGCTGCCCCACATATACCCAGCCTGGTTGACCCAAACACCTGGTGAAGATACTTTCAGTTTCCTCTTGAAGGCTTCTACACTGGTTCCAGCCGTTTTTCGGATATCTTCTGGTAAGATGTTGAATAGTCAAACCCCCAATGTTGATACAGTTTCCCCCTTTTTGTCCCCACCGCCCCCCCTGCTCCTCACTGGGTTTATTTTCCCCTTTCCCCCCCTATCTCTCACTCCAGTATGTTGTTATGGCAGTGTGCATTTGGGCCCCCCGGCCCCCGAGTATTTCCCCGGTATATATTATCATGTAATGTCTATTTTCTACCCCCTCCAATGGTACATGTTCAAGACTTGAAGGCGTTCCCAGTAATTTAGATGTTTCAATGGCTCAATGTGAGGGGCCTAAACGATCTCTGAATTTGTTCCAGCTCCCCATATTTCTCCTGCCCTGAACGGGGCCGTCAGCACTGAGCAGTATTCTAAAAAGGGGGGCCTTTTGGTTTGAAGGGTGTCACCATCGGCATTTTTCCCTTGTTTTGAAAGTTTCTACCCACCCCCCCATCTTCCTGGCTGTTGTGATCTTTGTCTTGTTATTTTGGATTTAAAGGTCAACTGACATAAAATTTTCCCAGGACTTTTTTGTGCTCCTTTCGTTCTGTTTGGTGATCCTCTTTTTTTTTGTATATAGTGTTCCTTTTTTGTTTCTTCATTTGTTCCATACCTAAGCAGCTGAAACTTATCAATTTTAAAGTCATGTTGTTCTCCACTGCCCATTGGGGAAACCCTGCTTATGTCTTCCCCTTTTTTTTTGTCCTCTACCGTAGTGACTTTCATGCTTATTTTAGTGTCATCTGCAAATGATGATACAACAGTGTGCCCCGGGGTTTTTATTTGTCTGCTATGGGGGGAGTAACCCCCAGGGTGGGACAGTGCCTTGGGGCACTGAGCTTTTTTCCCCCTTTTTGCTGGATCTTTCTGTTTACAACTACTTTTTTTTTTGTGTGTTAGGGGAAACCCAAAAAACCCTCTGCCTACCCCCTTTCCCCTAATGCCCATGGCCCTCATTTTGTGCGTTATCACTCCGTCGCATTTGTCAAACGCCTTTGCAAAATCTGTGTAAATCACAACTGCGTTTTGGTCGTCCTCCAACGCCTCCCGTAATTCTGTCATAATGGTTCAGCAGCTGTGACAGGCATGATCGTCCCGCTCTAAAGCCATGCTGGTTCTGGTTTTTCTGGTTGTGCTGGTTCATGAAATTTGTAATATGTTGTCTCATCACTCTTTCGAAGATTTTATGATGTGAGAAGTTAGGGCTACTGGTCTGTAATTTTTAGCTAAGTGCTCTACTACCTCCCTTATGCAAAAGAGCTGTCTGCACTCCATTATTTCAACTAGATCTAATCTCTTTCTCCAAGAATACTGAGGGCTCGTGCTATGGTAATTGCACTATATGTAAATACAGGTAAATTTAGGCTACCTAACCTAGAATAACAAATATTTAAATTCTTAGATGATTACTTCGAGCGGAAATCAGCGAACTGCAATGCGTGGATCAGTGACGAAGGATTTGTCGTGGTGGTCTTTGGGAAGAGTGAGTAGCAATGACACTAATAGAGGAGGCTTTATATTATTATATTGATATACATGGACGGAGCCTAGCGCTGATATGCGCCCCTCGCCTGGTCTGGAATCTAACTGAGGGCCTCATGCTCACTTGCTGGACCGGGCCGTTAAATGTGGTCAGGTGACACTAGAGTGGTGTAGAGAGGGATGGTATATATGAAGTACACATGTGATTGACAAGAGAAGTGGCTCCTACATCACTCTTTTAAAACGTACACTCAGCAATTAATATAGTATGAAAAGGAGGTACTAATTAGATAATGTCTATACCTTTACACATGACTTCCTCTACGTAACTATACTCTTTATGTAAGCATGTTTCCCGTATCGTTCAGAGGCTTTGCTGAGGTTCATATACATTTGTAATGGGTGGCAGGGAAAGAAGATACGCAGATCCGGGGTGATATCTCGAGGAGTTTCCCTGAAATATGTGTTTACTCTTCTCCGAGGCTGAGAGTTGCCCAATTAGCCCCAGAATGGTTACCTGCTTATGTAGGTGGGTACTTAGGAGATATTGGCGGTCGTAGTGAAACACATAAGATGGTTGGTAACTGGTATACTGACAGAGTCTGCGAGGGAAGTAACCCAGCCTACCTGTTCGACCTAAGCCTGTCGACGAGTGAGGAAGATGCCTGGGCCCAGCGCTCACATGCGCGGGACTCGTGACTCTTGCTAGCTAGGGATCCTAACTATAATATAGTTGGTACTATGATATACTATCAAGTATAATACATAGGGGTAGAGTACTCTACTGACACTTACTAAAGAATGATACAAGGATAAGGTAGCCAAGCAAGAAACAAAAGTAGATACATTCCCATGACCTTTTGGAAGGTTCTACCACTCTCCAGTCTGGTATCAGGCCAAGTTTCCTTTTGACCGCCTTGGTCAACCAAGTTGTTTGTGTTAGCCATCCCAACTGGGCTGATCAGGAATTTACAGGGGAGGGTGGTAGTGGTCTAGTCCCCCTAAAAGCTTCAACCTCTATTCTGGCAATATTTCTGATACCTGGTGGTATTGTACGGGTATTGTACCCACGGTGCCGTGCCCTTCACTGGCATTATTCCATACGATTTTCCTACATCTTTCACTCCAGTAAGCTGTTATAGCAGTGGGCAAACCAGATCCTTATTTATCATCCTTGTATCTTTCTCTTCTTCGTTCTAGAGTACAATCCAAGTACTCTGAGGCGTTCCCAGGGTGCACCACTTAATATATTGGGAGACACGAGAATTTACAGACATATAGTCGAGATTAAGGTTCAGGGCAGCAGTTCTGTAAATCTTTTTTAAATAAAGGATATCCCAGCATTGTTTTCAAAACCGGCTGAAACATCTTGTGCGCAGTACGGCGACAAATCATAATAATGAATTTCATAATACATCAAATGGAAATATAAAGTGGACGACGGGTCGGTCAGTTGGCTTGCCAATGAGAATGAAGAGCAACAAAAAAATAGGTCAGGTCAGAGCCTAGGAAACCAAGACAGTGAAGGCCAAGCCAATTCACAAGTGTTTTAACATAAGTACTTTACAGTATGAGTCTTTATACAACTAATGTTTAAAGTTAACATTCAGGTTAGGGATTTAGTGTTGAAGGAATCACTTAACACCATCTGTGACAGCTGGAAAGGAAAATAATTTTGAACGATGACCAGCTAATGGAACGCTATAGTCAATGACATGACCGACAAGTGTTTTTAGTGTTAGCAAGACGTTCATTTTTTTCCGTATTTTTTCACTTTTCTCTGTCAGAAAATGAGCGGTCAGTTTCACTTGTTTTAGGGAAGGCAAGAAGAGCAGGGAAGAGTGTACACCATTATCCTCGGTGGCAGCAGAAAAATCAACCAGACCGCTTCGAAGTGTGTTTTATTTGAACAAGTGCAAGTTTAATATGCACAAGGTGAAGTATCTTAAGATCTGTAAATTAAAAAATAAATGGACGACTGTCTTCACTGGAGACGTGGGTTTACAAGTTACGCAAGCTCTTATGGCATGAGAATTGGTTGTTTACGTAGGTTTTACAAGTTACGCAAGCTCTTATGGCATGAGAATTGATTGTTTACGTGGGTTTACAAGTTGCAAGCTCTTATGGCAAGAGAATTGGTTGTTTATGAGATGAGGAGAGCCAAGACTAGAGAATGAACTAATGATTTTAAGACTAAATAGCTGTATGCCTGTTACATATCTTAAGTCTATCAATTTAGAAAACAGTTGCAGCACTTGCCACTCTGGAGGTAACTCACTGTTACCGTTGTCAGAACCCTGATGCTGTGACCATATGCTATGACACTATATAATTAAACAACCCCAAATATACAAAATTACAAATATATAACTATTTCCCCAACAGTGTAATTATATTTTTTTGGCGTTACAACTAGCTGGTCAAGCCACAAACATTAATTACTTTGTCGTTAGTAGAAGCGGAACCAGGAGCTATGGTTCAACCCCTTGCAATCTAAAGTAGGATACACTTGTTCTCTCACCGTTATTTCCCTCTCACTATCTTCCTTTTTCCCGGCCAGTCCACCAAACACCCCAACCTCTGCAGCATCACTCACAGTCGATGTCCGTCGCACTGGGAGAACATCTCCGCCATAATTGCTGGATGAATTGTTATTTATCTCAGGTTGGCCACTTCGTCGTTACCTTCTGTCTCTAACCCAGTGCTACCTTCCACTCCACCTATTAACGTGTTCCTTCATTAACTTGACGTTCAAAATTAATTAAATAAATTGGAATCGTTGGAGTATATTCACAAAATTCCAGCAATAAACACAGAGTAAATCCACATAAACAAAGACACAATAAATCGTAGTTAAAGCACTGAAAATGACGTCGAAACAGGTTTCCATGGCGTTACGTGGTCCATAAATTCAAATAAATTTCCCAGGTGAGTATAGGTGACGCAGGAGAATCCTAAGGTGGCCACGACACCAGCACCATCTCTCCCTCATTACTCAGGTGGATGGAGGATAAGAGACAAACTTCTGCATATATACACAGAGAAGCCTCTCGTTTATATACAATGAGAAACCAACCTCTCAGTGTATATACACTGAGACACAAACCTCTGTGTATAAAGCCTGCTCCTCGTGGTTCAGCCACCAGCCGCCTTAATAAAGGATAATTTACATAATAAAGTCTCGATATGGCCCAACACAATCCCCTAAATTCAACATTTTCTCCCGATAGCTGCCATGTTACGACTTAGTTCAGTCGGCCTTTAAATTTAGCTACTGATTTCCTAGTTTTCTATATTGTCCCAGACTAAATTTTTCACATGAGCTGATATTTGATTAGATGAAAAGAGCTTGTGATATTACGGTGATTATTTCACAAGCCTAATATGACTGTGAGGAAACTTTGATTTGGATGGATAATATAACAGTTTGTCTGCTGTGCAAAGCCTCATGCAAATAAATTAAATAACTAAAAATTTAAAACCAAATTCCGTCTACCTTAGTAACCCCATCAATATTAGTGTCAACGTTTTCGATGACAGTTGTATTTACAGGGATACTTGTGCATAGCTTGAAAGTCTAACAATGATTTTATATTGTATGGAGTTTAACGTAAGATTACCCAATAAAGAAAATGTGACGTGTTTATGTCGAGGCCACTGTGTTATCTAGTTACACAGTCATATATTTAGTAGGGTCAATAGATACCGTAGCGCACTTAGCTCACACACTGAAGTCCGTGGTTCGATCCCTCGTACGGGTCGAAACATTTGGATGTGTTTCCTTAAAACACCTGTTGTCCCTGTTCACCTTGCAGGAAATAGGTGTGGGTCGCATCCTGGGGACAAAATTAACCTAAGTTGCCCGAAATCCTCTGCATAACATATAGTAAGTTATCGATGTCAGCTATGGTGTGTATAAGTTGAATCGTGTACTTGTAGAAATAAAGATTATTATTCTTATTATTTTCTACATTGGTATGTTATCATTCCTCTGCACCATCATTCATTAGATATTTCTGAAGGATTTACTCTTAAATTGTTCTATACTAAGACGTGCCTTGACATGATCTAGTATGATTATCCCATACCTTTGATATACCTTTGAAGAGTTTCGAGAGTATCTACTCTCTGAGCCCGGCCATGGGCCAGGCTCGTCTGGTGCTTGCCTGATCAACCAGGCTGTTGCTGCTGGAGGCCCGCTGCCCCACATATCCATCACAGCCTGGTTGATCTGGCACCTGGTGAAGATATTTGTCCAGTTTCCTCTTGAAGGCTTCTACACTAAACCCACATGGACCCCACAGCGCCTGGGAGGAATGGGAAGCATTCAGATTTAGTTCAAGGAAGAAGAAGCACAGGTCCAGCATGATCAGTCCTCTCTCACCGTGTAACAGGTGTTGAAGGGCTGACCACCCACTGTCGCTACTACCAAATGTTGTTCACTTCTCCTGGTATCTTACTGGCTTCGGTGCCTAACCTTGATGAATTGAACAGCAAGATACTCTGAACACTAGTTATACCTACGGTTCAAGTTCCAGTTGACTTTATCAATTTATACGTTTAAAATTTTTGAAATTCATATTGACCTACATGATCTTACGTACTTGTGGTAAAACTATCTTACATACTCGGGTAAAACTATCTTACATACTTGAGGGTAAAACTATCTTACATACTTGTGGTAAAACTATCTTACATACTTGTGGTAAAACTATCTTACATACTTGTGGTAAAACTATCTTACATACTTGTGGTAAAACTATCTTACATACTTGTGGTAAAACTATCTTACATACTTGTGGTAAAACTATCTTACATACTTGTGGTAAAACTATCTTACATACTCGGGGTACATCTATCTTACATACTTGGGGTTAAACTATCTTACATACTTGTAGTAAAACTATCTTACATACTTGTGGTAAAACTATCTTACATACTTATGGTAAAACTATCTTACATACTTGTGGTAAAACTATCTTACATACTTGTAGTAAAACTATCTTACATACTTGGGGAAAACTATCTTACATACTTATGGTAAAACTATCTTACATACTTGTGGTAAAACTATCTTACATACTTGTAGTAAAACTATCTTACATACTTGGGGTAAAACTATCTTACATACTTGTGGTAAAACTATCTTACATACTTGTGGTAAAACTATCTTACTTGTGGTAAAACTATCTTACATACTTACAGTGACGCTCCGTGGCCGTGACGCTTCCACACTCACCTGTAGGAAGATACATATCATTATTCTCATAAAAAGTGTGCTGAAATAAGCTGAACACCGGGGCACGCTTTTACATAAGCCTAATTTTTGAAGGACACATCCAATAAACCCCCGAGATCACGATAGGTTCCCCAGCAGTTACAGAATTACCACCAAAATAAAAATAGCAAAGTAATGTCGACAAACTCTTTAAAAGTTGATCAGGCCCTGTTCCACCGGGAGGCCTGGTCGAGGACTGGGCCGCGGTGGGCGCTGACCCCCGGAACACTCCTGGTAAGCACACCACAAGTCACACAGAGGGGGCAGGAGCACCAACAAGCAGGTGGTTTATTCTCAATCTATAACCATCTTTGAGTGAGAATTCTCGTGGGATGAGGATGGTCAAACACCCACATCTTGCTGAACACAGCCCCCAGTGGCCTAGTGGGTAAAGCTCTTGCTTGACGCACGGAGGGAGGGGCCGGGTTCAATTCCCGGTGGGGCAGAAACATTTCGAAGTGTTTCCTTACATACACATACACACACACACACATATATACAACAGGCCTAGTGTCTAATTGACATGTGCCTAGGACAAAATGGTAACTAACTGTTCAACTTGGTGCTTGTCTGAGATGGCGGCTCACTGGGTCTGCCACTTCTCAAGGACAGGGAAATGAATGTAATGCAAAAGGTTATATGGAGGCAGAAGTCGGCTATAGAGCGTTTTTCATTACTAGGAACTCCAGGTCTTTATACTGGACGGGCGAGCCGGGGGGGGCGGGAGGGAGGGAGAGGGAGGGAGAGGAAGGGAGAGGAGAGAGAGAGAGAGAGAGAGAGAGAGAGAGAGAGAGAGAGAGAGAGAGAGAGAGAGAGAGAGAGAGAGAGAGAGAGAAAGGGAGGAGGCTAGGTTAAGTAAGGTTCTTCAGGAAACAAGACAAGTGTTTCCTGACGCGGGTCTTGATCAGATGATGACCCGCCGTTGAAGCTTTAGGTCATGTGACCGAGGCCTTCTTACCGGTCCACCCCTTTAAAAATTATAATAAACACACGGGTAGAGACAGAGTCGGGCAGTTAGTGAAATGGACACAGACACAGAGGGACAAACAGTAAAATGGACAGAGACAGAGACGGACAGATAATAAAATGGACAGAGACAAAGACGGACAGACAGGAAAGGACAATGAGGGACTGGGGTGGGGATGGGGGGTAAACGAGGCCATAATGAGGACCCTGAATGTGGGGTAACAACCTTGTTCATGACCCAGGGGGGCCACTCAGCGCCCTCACTCTTCATTAGCGCACCTCATATCCTCCAGGTAACGACTAGCCCAAAGAAGGACGGGTGGAAGACGAGAAGGCAGCAGCAAAAGACAAGAGAAGAGACGGAAAGGGACCCGAGAGAAGGTGAGACAAACAACAGTAAAGAAATATTGGGAGAATAAGTATCGTATTACTGACAGTATGAAATACCAAAGTGATAAACAAGACACATGTGCAACACCTAGGTGCACCCAAGTGTTGCACATGGGAGAGTAATATCTTACACTTATGTCAGTCATTATGGTTATCAGTTTAGGGAGGGGGGGGTCTCCAAATTTTTCACTACCTTACCTTTGATATACCTTTACCTTTGAAGAGTTTCGAGAGTATCTACTCTCTGAGCCCGGCCATGGGCCAGGCTCGTCTGGTGCTTGCCTGGTCAACCAGGCTGTTGCTGCTGGAGGCCCGCTGCCCCACATATCCATCACAGCCTGGTTGATCTGGCACCTGGTGAAGATATTTGTCCAGTTTCCTCTTGAAGGCTTCTACACTGGTTCCAGCCGTGTTTCGGATATCTTCTGGTAAGATGTTGAATAGTCTGGGACCCCGGATGTTAATACAGTGCTCCCGTATTGTCCCCACCGCACCCCTGCTCCTCACTGGATTTATTTTACACTTTCTCCCATATCTCTCACTCCAGTATGTTGTTATGGCAGTGTGCAGATTTGGGACCAGGCCCTCAAGTACTTTCCATGTATATATTATCATGTATCTCTCTCTCCTCCGCTCCAATGAGTACATGTTCAAGACTTGAAGGCGTTCCCAATAATTTAGATGTTTCAATGGCTCAATGTGAGCCGTAAACGATCTCTGGATTTGTTCCAGCTCTGCTATTTCTCCTGCCCTGAACGGGGCCGTCAGCACTGAGCAGTATTCTAAGTGAGGGAGCACTAGCGATTTGAATAGTGTCACCATCGGCATTATTTCCTTGTTTTGAAAGTTCTCAATACCCACCCCGTCATCTTCCTGGCTGTTGTGATCTTTGTCTTGTTATGGTCTTTAAACGACAGATCAGCAGACATAATTATTCCCAAGTCCTTTACGTGTTCCTTTCGTTCTATGTGGTGACCCTCTTGCGTTTTGTATATAGTGTTCCTTTTGAGTTCTTCATTTTTCCATACCTAAGCAGCTGAAACTTATCACCATTGAACGTCATGTTGTTCTCCACTGCCCATTGGAAGACCCTGCTTATGTCCTCCTGTAATTTTTCAGTGTCCTCTACCGTAGTGACTTTCATGCTTATTTTAGTGTCATCTGCAAATGATGATACAAAAGTGTGCTGGGTGTTTTTATCTATGTCTGCTATGAGGATTAGAAACAGCAGAGGTGCCAGGACAGTGCCTTGGGGCACTGAGCTTTTGACCTCGCTGATGCTGGATCTTGCCCTGTTCACTACTACTTTTTGTGTTCTTTGTGTTAGGAACTCAAAAATCCATCTGCCTACCTTCCCGTAATGCCTATGGCCCTCATTTTGTGCGCTATCACTCCATGATCGCATTTGTCAAACGCCTTTGCAAAATCTGTGTAAATCACATCTGCGTTTTGGTCGTCCTCCAATGCCTCTGTAATTCTGTCATAATGGTTCAGCAGCTGTGACAGGCATGATCGACCCGCTCTAAAGCCATGCTGGTTCGGGTTATGTTGGTTGTGCTGGTCCATGAACTTTGTAATCTGCCGTCTCATCACTCTTTCAAAGATTTTTATGATGTGAGAAGTGAGGGCTACTGGTCTGTAATTTTTAGCTAGTGCTCTACTACCTCCCTTATGCAAAGGAGCTATGTCTGCACTCTTTAAGGCCTCTGGAATTTCACCTAGATCTAAGCTCTTTCTCCACAGAATACTAAGGGCTCTTGCTAATGGTACTTTGCACTGCTTTATAAATAAAGCATTCCATGAATCTGGTCCAGGTGCTGAGTGAGTGGGCATGTTGGCCATTTCTTTTTCGAAATCTATGGGATTTGTACTAATGTCGGTTAGGTGGTCTCGCAGCCTTCTGCTGGAGTGAAAAATATTTCTGCATTTTCTACCTTGCTGTCATTTAGTGGGTTGCTGAACACTGACTCATACTGTTCTTTTAGAATTTCACTCATTTCCTGTTCATCGTCCGTATACGAATCTCCTCTCAATAATGGTCCAATTCTACAGGTAGTTCTTAGCTTGGATTTTGCATAGGAGTAGAAATATTTTGGGTTTCTTGCAATATCCTGTATGGCTCTTTGTTCCCTTTGTACTTCTTCTGTCAGGTATGACATCTTAAGTTTTTGCTCTAATTCCGTGATCTCTCGGTTAAGGCTATCTCTCTTCTGTTCAACATAACTGTGTTTTTCAGCAATTCAGTAACCCGTTTTCTTCTCCTGTACCATCTCCTACGCTCTCTCTCTATATCTGATCTTCTTCGGGTTTCCTCAATGGTACGTGTTTCATACATACCTTGTATGCTTCTGTATTCAGCTTCTCTAGGCACTGGTGGGGATTTAGGGTGCTCATGTCTGATTCCCATGATATGTCTGATAGCTCTTGGTTTATTTTTCCCAGTCAATTCTATGGTTATTAAAATTAAACTTACTGAACATTCCGTCTCTAACATTAGTGTCGCAGTTCCCTAACCCTGAGTTAATACTAGTTTGAACTTCTATGATGTTATGATCAGAGTATATTGTTTTTGTAACTGTTATGTCTCTGATTAATTCCTCGTTGTTTGTGAATATCAAATCCAGGGTATTTTCATTTCTAGTGGGATCAATTATCTGTTGGTTTAGTGAGTACTTTTCACAAAGCCTCATTAGTTCCCTGGTATGTGCCTGTTGAGCCAGGGTGCTTCCAGGAGTTATTTCTGGTATAACATTATGGTGCCTCATCTTCCATTTTAAATGAGGGAGATTAAAATCTCCAAGGATTAAAATGTTTGGGGTGGGATTCTCTAGCCTATCCAGATAGCTATCTATCTTCTTTAACTGCTCTGTGAATTCCTCCGCAGTTGCTGATGGTGGTTTGTATACTAGGATAATTACTAGATTCTTATTTTCCACTTTAATGCCGAGGATTTCTACTATATCATTCGTAGCGTTCAAAACTTCTGTGCAACAGAGAGTATCTTTTATATAGAGTCCTACTCCTCCCTGTGACCTATTAATTCTATCACATCTATACATGTTATAGTTTTCTATCTTAATCTCTCCGTCCAAAACATCCCTTGTATGTGTTTCTGTAAATGCTCCAAACATGGCATTTGCTTCTGATAGGAGTCCACTAACATAACTAACTTTGTCATTTTTATTTGATTTCAGACCCTGAATATTTGCAAATATGAAGCAGGAGTTACCATTTGGGATGTTTGGTCTTTCTTTGTGTTTGGTTAGTACCACTGGTGATGTCCTACCTGGTATGGCCCTGGTGCCCATACCCCTGGTTTCTCCAGTACTGACTTTGATTGTTTATACAGCCCTGATGAGCTGGTGCCTGTGTTGTCTTGTCCCACTGTTCTGCCCATCTGTCCCCTCTGTACCATTTCCACCTTTTGTCTCTTTTTTTATCTGGTTGTTTCTCCTTATATCTAAAAAGATTGCTGTTCTTTTTCATTTTCCCTTTCCCTGCTTTCTCTGTATCGTACTGTTCCCTTTATATGGGGTTCTGGGCAGCTCATGTCATAACATTCTCTGGACTGTGTTGAAGCTTGACACATCACTGGATGGAAGTATCTGCACTCTTTGTTAAACCGACACTTTCCTTTCCTTAACATGTTGGCACATTTTCTGGTGTGTTTATTCCAACAATCTCTGCCATAAAGGCACATACCTTTAGCATAGAATCTGCATATGTTTTGGCTGCCTATATTTACTGACTTTGTATTTTCCCAAAGATCTGCAGAATTATCTGCGTTTTTTCCTCTCTTTCCACTCCTTGGTTTTCCTCGTTATCTGCGCTTTTCTCCTTTGATGACATGGGGCCAACATTTTCCCTGGAAGAGGACTCCCTACTATATCTGTATTAGAGGCTATGGCTGTGGTGGCGTCCTTAACCAAAACCGGATGTTCACTATGGCTGGGGGCTGGGTCTGGGTCTGTCCTGGGGCTGGGGGCTGAGTTAGCTAATGTTTTTGTCTCCTGTGTTTTTCCCGTGGATGACTGTTTATTTTTGGGTCAATTGTTGTAGACTGGTCATTCTGTGTGTTATACTTTACCCCTTTCTTATCTTCCCAAGTTCTATATATACCGGGGAGACTATTCAATAGTTCCTCTTTTTCTTCATGCTTATTGTTTATTAGCCTCCTGAGTGCTTTCCTGATATCTGTCCATAGTTCCAAATCCTTGTTGCAGATCCAGAAACACCTTTCTAGACGGATGTCACTTCTTGTTACTGTGTTAATTTTTGAACATGTGACATGATGTTTTGAAAAGCAAAGGTTGCATGTGATTCTAGATCTTTTCCCAAGAGCCTTTTCACAAGTCCCACAGATATACTGTACTGCCATTCTGCCTGTATCCTATTTGTATTAGTATATGTGGGATGTACTGATTATGGAGACTTACTACACCTTATATTATATTATTGTTATATGTATTTATTTCTGTTTGCTCACTGTATAACTCTCTATATTTATTCCTCTCTGATCAGTCCTATATACATTTTAATGTATTATTCTCACTGAGATCCCCACACTGGTCTAGACAGGATATTGTGGTATGGTGTATATGGTGTTTTTATGGGTGTGTATGGTAGGCCTCCGTGGCTGACTTCAGCACTGCCAGGCGTATGACTAAAGCACACCACTCAGTCCTATACTGCCATGCGATGCCCCGTTTTAGACCACTTTCATTTTCTTAGATCACTATCCTTGTGTTTTCTACTGCCAATTGGGTTCACTAGGTCTTTTTTATTCTGTCCTGGTATCCTAGTCTATTCGTTATAAGTGGTAACTCAGATCTATAAAAGTCGCTTGGCACATTGACCACTCCAGGGCAAGTGGTCACCCGCACTGCCACACTACTATTGGATTTAATTTACTTTTATTTTATACCTAATAGTTTATCACTGTGCTGTACACTGGTTATTACAAGGATATACACTATATTTATTCCAGATACCTTTTCTTTTCACTGAACTAATACTGTGGTCATTGCTTTATTTCCACACGATACCTATGCTTCCGGTAGTTTCCCTTACACTTCCATGGCAAAAACTTCCACACTTAGTAGTGGCAGCGAGAAAGACACTTCACATGGTTTTATACTCCAATTATGTATACTGTGATTCCCTGCACCTCAGTGCCACCATCACTTGTTTTTGTTTCTTATAACTATAGAATTTACTTATCTGTTATTTCTGCTTCTCAGGACCTCTGGCAATTTTCACTAGTGCCAATCCTTGTAGTATATTTCCATATGCTATACCATATCTTTTAAGCTATACTGGGGATTTATTACTATTTCTCTTACTACAGATTTGGTTCACTGTATCACTGCACATATATATCCTTGCCACTCGCTATATTACTTAGTTAGTTCAATATATGTTTGTTAATTTTCACCTCCGAATTTGGATGTATCTGGCAATAATTCGCTGGCCTCCAGGCCTATTTCCCACGGTAACGGTTGCTCCACCGGCACTCTAGAATTTACACTATAGTCTATATTTTTTTTTCCTATTTAATGTTCACTGCGATTTCTCTTATGTTGGTTCAAATGCGTATATGCACTTTATGGTTACACACACTTAATTCTCGCACTGTGTCTCCTCAGCTACTATCGTGTATCTTGCAGATTTTCGCGGGCCAAAGAAAAAAATCAGTCTTACATATATAAATGAATGAATAAAATTTAAATGAATGAATGAAATGAAAAGATTAGAACTAAAATTAAAAAAAAAAAAAAACAGACATATAAATTATTACAAGCAACAAAATCCTTAACTTTAAGCGGCTGAAAATGAGGGTATATTAGTTTTACTATTTATAAATATTAAAAGTTGCTGCGGGCCGCATAAAATCTTGTAGCGGGCCGCGTGTGGCCCGCGGGCCGCAGTTTGGAGACCCCTGGTTTAAGGTTACTGCACTCCAGACACTGTACATGAACTCAGTGCTATTTGTAATTAACCAAGGCAAAGCACAATAACTGAACACTAGAAATTAACTGCCAATCAGAGGAGTTATTATACAGTTACTACACAGAGACCAACACTAAGCTGGAAGCCTTTTACAACTTGCAGTGTCAAGTTATCGGCGTTGGAAATTTAAAGCCGATCGGATGAGTCATTCACAAATTATAGCATAAAAACCAGTATTTTAATTTTTCCTTATTACTTTATTAAAATTAAAAAAAAAAATGAAACATTCCATCAAGTAAGATACACCTTCGTTAAAGGTTTGAAGCCTATCGGAAGAGGTCTTCAGAAGTTTCTGCTTAGACAACAATTTGCTTAACAAAACTGGCAAACTTAAACTTGAATAACCCCAAAAATCACAGTAATCCTTTCAGAAAAAACCACACCAGCGCTGAAAATTTGAAGCTTACCAGAAAAGTCATTCTCCAGTTACCGCACAGAATCCATCAATTTCAATAGTAACTATATACTGATAAGTTCGCAAGTTTGCACCTAGGCAACCTAAATTCAAAACCTATATATTTCTTTTAATCAGGTACATCAGTCATAACAGATTAAAGTCGTTCAGAGGAGACTAATAGGTGTACATCACACTTGTAGTGAAAGCATCATTTGCCTGGCATCTTGTGTATACACACACAAGTGATTTACTTACAGAGGGAAAACAGTGACATTTTCAAGCACGCTCTCTCACGACCTGGGGCACCTAATTATGTGGCCGGCCAAACATATATTTACATATTACATGTACATACGTACAGAGTGGATGGAACAAAATAAAATGACTTGAAGGGCGTATAAATCTGTAGTGGAAAGAAAGCAAGGTAAGGGTATTCCTTGGATAGGTTGGAGGGAGGGGGTCAAGGTTTTTGTGTGCGAGGAGCTTAGACTTCTAGCACGCGTGCGTTAGGGTGTTAAGATAGGAGCAAGTAGAGACAAATGGTTTTTATGACTCGACGTGCTGTTGGAGTGTGACCAAAGTAACATTTATGAAGGGATTCGGGGAAACCGGTTAGCTGGACTTGAGTCCTGGAGGTGGGGAGTACAGTGCCTGCGCTCTGAAGGAGGGGTGTTGATATGCTGCAGTTTTTAATTGTAGTGTAGGTGCGCCTGTGGTAAGACAGGGATGGGGTGTTTCTTCTTTCTCGGGTCACCCTGTTTCAGTGGGAAACGGTCGATGTCAGGGGAGTCGGGCAAGGTTTGCCAGACTCTCCTGACGTGGTTTCGCATCCTGCTGACTGCGATCTTTCTCTGTGTATCTCTCCGTTTGTTTCTGCGTTATGCAATGACATATATTTGTATGTTTGTATGTATATACAGAACAAGCCACATGGGGATGGAAATCTTTAGCTCTAGATCTTTCGCATTCTCGTGCGTCGTCAGGAGCTATGCAATATTGCAAGACAGAAACAGATTTAAAGGGAAATTGTCTGAGGCAAGGCAAATTGTATCAATGGTGGCCCATGACACAGAATGAGGTCTGTCACTGACCCTACAACGAACGAGAGTACGAAAGATCTAGAACTAAAGATTTCCATCCCTATGTGACTTGTTCTACATTGTAAAGATCGCCTGTTTGAGACTGTATTGCATATATATATATATATATATATATATATATATATATATATATATATATATATATATATATATATAAGAGAGAGAGAGAGAGAGAGAGAGAGAGAGAGAGAGAGTGAACCGTACGGCTAATACATACGAATAATCCTAACTGAACAACATAGATTAAACACGGGAATATTTTCTGTCTAACTAGAGACCCTCCTCAGGTGAGGTGATTCTGAATTTAGACTGAAAATATTCGCGTTTATTTTTTGTTGTGTTGAATGCGTGAGTTAATGTTAGCGATATCATGATAGTAGCCACCAGTGACATCTTTAAGTAGCCTGACACTTGATCTTGTGGGACATTTATAACCAGAAGCAGCTGGAAGTAGCACGTCGTCAATAGTAGCAGCAACAGGAGCAGCAGATGCAGTAACAACACGGAACAGTAGCAGCAACATCTACGAAAAGGCAACACCTACGAAAGAGAAGCAGCGGCATTCACAGCAACGAAACAGCAGCAGCAACTACGGAACAGCAGCAGCAGCTACGAAACAAACAACGGCAGAAAGGGTAAGAGAGAGCAGCCGCAAAAGCAGCGGGGAGGCAGACATGCAGGGGGGACCTGGTATCGTGGCATCAACAATCCCCCCCCTCCAAACATGGCGAGTCGATCAAAAACATTCTGGATGACTTAAAGCTTGTTCCATTACCTCTGATGCAGAGAATGGCTTTCATTGATGCTCCCAATCAGTCATTCCAACATATTGATGGCGGCTTAACAAACAATGTTTGTGAAGCTCTGACACCCACGTAGGTTAAGGTGGTACATACCTGTGACATACCTACGGCCCGTTTCGAGGGTTGTAGTAGCCTCGCAACCGGGCCTGAGGCTAGGCTTCCTTGTTGACATGACGCCAATGTTGGTGACATTATTTCGCCAACGTTGCCCGGGTATATCACGTTAATGACCTTTGAATTGCTGTAGGTTAGGTTAGGTTTAAGTTATAGTGTTGTCCAGCAACTAAAATTACCCTATTCTAACAGGCGACAAAGGCAATAATATTTTAATAGAGGCAATAAAACCCAAAGTCGCGAGAACGGAAAAAGGACTGTGTTAACATTTTTATTTATTAGCGCTATGGTATGTTATAATTGGTTAATTTTGATTGGCAGACAACAGTTTAACCTAATTATACCTGACCCAAATGAAGGTTAGGTACAAAGCGGTAGTCAAAGTTACGTTAGGTTCTTATCTGCCTCGCATGGGTCAGTAGGCCTGCTGCAGTGTTCCTTTTTTTCTTATGTTTCTTATGTTCTAATTATACCTCACGTCAACTAACATAACTGAAAGTAAGGTTCGTTTATTCCCTCATGTGCAAATTTATTTTCGAATATTTATAGGGGGGGGGAAGAACAGGAAAAGGAGAGAGAGAGAGAGAGAGAGAGAGAGAGAGAGAGAGAGAGAGAGAGAGAGAGAGAGAGAGAGAGAGAGAGGCGATCATATACTGGTAACTATCACTGCCAGGTCAGTAATAAACTCCACGGTTTTATTACAGAAACAATGAACGTGCAACAGCCTCATCTTGTGTTTGTCGACATGCAAGACATAATTTGCATACAAGATTATCAGTCATTGTTTCCCACGCACTCAAAAATGGCGTAGAAATTCTCCTGTCTTACTTCATATTACAAAATAAAATATCTGGATACGCGAACATAAATAAAAAATATTTATAACCCAAACATTGAGAATAAAATCTGTATATGTAGGATTAAAAAAATATATATCTATAAAACAATAATAATCAGAAAGGGAGAAACGAACCTGTGATAGGCTTCGAGAGTTTTCCCACTCTCCTGGGCCAGACTTGTCATGGTGTCTGCCTGGTCAACCAGGCTGTTGTTGCGGGTAGCCTTCTAGCCCACAAATTAACAGTTGTCATTCTACCAGCCGTTACCTTCCAGTTAATTTAATTTAGTTACTGGATGTCAACAATACGCAAATGCAAAAATTCTTTGTTGATGTAATATAAACGAAAACTGAAAATTAATATTTTTGCAGCTGCTATAGAATAGATGATTCCAAAACTGACGAGGCTCCAGTAGGCGTCTTAGAAGGCAACGTAATTTGAAGACGTTTTGTCCAACCTAGCCACAGTTTACAACGTAAATTTTTTGACGTTAAGTTAGGTAACCCAAGCCTATAAAAATGTATATTTAATCACAAATATTACCTTACCTAGAGTAATGCTTCATTATAACCTGTACACAAATAACCCGCACATAGGACAGAGGAGCTTAGCACGACGTTTCGGTCCGACTCGGACCATTGACTTTGTAAATGGTCCAAGTGGGACCGAAACGTCGTGGTAAGCTCCTCTCTCCTATGTACCGGTTATTTATGTATTGTTCTAGTTACGGTATTGTGCCTCTTTGTTATTTACAACCTGTACCTTACCTGTAGTAATGTTTCATTCCAACCTGTACCTTACCTGTAGTAATGTTTCATTCCAACCTGTACCTTACCTGTAGTAATGTTTCATTCCAACCTGTACCTTACCTGTAGTAATGTTTCATTCCAACCTGTACCTTACCTGTAGTAATGTTTCATTCCAACCTGTACCTTACCTGTAGTAATGTTTCATTCCAACATAAAATGCAAAACATAAGTTATTAATACAAAAGCCACATCCGGATGTAGAAGCGTCATACGTAATACATGACCAAAGTCAGGTTACCAGAGGCGCTCTACATTACGATCTACAATATTAGCTGACGCACGGGAAGCCATACGCTCGGGATATTATCATATTTTCTGACTCCATGACCCATTTAGGGCAAATTCCAACGCGGAAGGGGGAAAAAATATTAAGAGCCAATATTATGTTCGGTCGAACACGATGCGCAAAGACCTTATTTGCCAGGGTCACATGTGACCTTTATTGCTGAACTTGACTCTTCGTTCCTGCGTCTCCAAAAGTTCATATATTGCAAAACAAGTTTTAAATCTATCCCAACAATTATTTAAGGACGAGGTGTGTTGACTATTTGGGCGGATACAATAGTGATGATAATCTGTGATTACAGCTGGAAGAAGGTTAAAAAAGAGCCAAAAGAAGACGAAACTGAACTGAACATAAAGAAAAACTCTGGAGGACGTACTGTTAGTCTTAACATCTCTTAAATAAAATATAATCTAGATTATCCCCGTGATCTTAAGCGCCCACCTATCTGCGAGACTCACCCATGGAACCACTGTTCGGTTTCCCTTCTCAAATGAACCATTCAGAGGCTGCTCATCCTGACCTGACCAAACAAGGTCCAACATTGTGACTGGATGAAAAGTCTTGTATCACACAACGTTCCACACGTTAATTACACCACTCTAAGATCTGCCATTCTAAATACACCAGAAGAATCACCATCATGACTTTGTAACCACTGCTGAACGACTCGCGTCAGTTTAGTGTTTCTTTGTGCATATACTACTACGACTACTACTACTATACTACTACGACTACTACTACTACTATACTATACTACTACTACTACTACGACTACTACTATACTATACTACTACGACTACTACTATACTATACTACTACGACTACTACTATACTATACTACTACGACTACTACTATACCTACTGCTACTACTACTGTTACTACTACTACTACACCTACTGCTACTACTACACCTACTGCTACTACTACACCTACTGCTACTACTACTGTTACTACTACTACTACACCTACTGCTACTACTACACCTACTGCTACTACTACACCTACTACTGTTACTACTACTACTACACTTACTGCTACTACTACACCTACTGCTACTACTACACCTACTGCTCTACTCACCTCTGCTGTTGCTACTGCTACTCACTTGCTGCTCTACTGCACCTGCTGCTGCTACTGCACCTGCTGCTGCTACTGCACCTGCTGCTGCTACTCACCTCTGCTGCTCTGACACCTGCTGCTGCTACTGCACCTACTGCTGCTACTCACCTACTGCTGTTCTACTACTCTGCACTTACTGCTGCTACTGCACCTAGCTGCTCTACTACTGCTCTCTACTACTCCTTGCTGCTGCACTACTGCGCTACTCTGACCTCTGCTCTACTGCCTACTGCTCTACTCACCTGCTGCTGCTACTACCCTGCTGCTGCTACTGCACCTACTGCTGCTACTGCACCTGCTGCTGCTACTGCACCTCTACTGTCTGCTACTACTACACCTGCTGCTCTACTCACCTGCTGC